>SZWC01002313.1:44728-87046 GCA_023375785.1 Penium margaritaceum | reverse complement strand
GTTGCGAGTGGTTGCAAGTGGTTGCAAGTGGTTGCGAGGTTCCGAGTGGTTGCAAATGGTTACGAGTGGTTTCGAGTGGTTGCGAGTGGTTATGAGTGGTTGCGAGTGGTTGCAAGTGGTTGCGAGTGGTTGCGAGTGGTTGCAAGTGGTTGTGAGTTGTTGCGAGTGGTTGCGAATGGTTCCGAGTGGTTGCGAGTGGTTGCGAGTGGTTGCAAGTGGTTTCGAGTGGTTCCAAGTGGTTGTGAGTGGTAGCAAGTGGTTGTGAGTAGTTGCAAGTGGTTACGAGTAGTTGCGAGCAGTTACGAATGGTTGCGAGTTGTAATGATTGATTGCGAGTGGTTGCAAGTGGTTACTTGTGGTTGCGAGTGGTTGCTAGTTGTTGGGTGTGTTTGCGAGTGGTTGCGAGTGGTTTCGAGTGGTTGCGAGTGGTTGTGAGTGGTTGCGAGTGGTTGCAAGTTGTTGCTAGTGGTTGCAGGTGATTGCGAGTGGTTGCGAGTGGTTGTGAGTGCTTGCAAAGGGTTGCGAGTGCATATAAGTGGTTGCGAGTGGTTGCAAGTGGTTGCGAGTTGTTGCAAGTGGTTGTGAGTGGTTGAGAAGGGTTGCGAGTGGTTGCGAGTGGTTGCGAGTGGTTGTGAGTGGTTGCAAGTGCTTGCTAGTGGTTGCGAGTGGTTGCAAGTGGTTGCAAGTGGTTGTGAGTGGTTGCCAATGGTTGGGAGAGGTTGCAAAAAGGTGGAAGTGGTTGTGAGTGGTTGCGATTGGTTGCGAGTGTTTGCAAGTTGTTGCGATACATTCAAGTGGTTGCGAGTGGTTTCCATTGGTTGCCATTGGTTGCAAGTGTTCGCAAGTGGTTGGGAGTGCTTGCAATTGGTTGTGAGTGGCTGCAAGTGGTTGCAAGTGGTTGTGAGTGGTTGCAAGTGGGTGCAAGTGGTTGCGAGTGGTTGCAAGTGGTTGCGAGTGGTTGCGAGTGGTTGCAAGTGGTTACAATTGGTTGTGAGTGGTTGAGAGTGGTTGTGAGTGGTTGTGTGGTTGCAAGTGGTTGTAAGTGGCTGTGAGTGGTTGCAAGTGGTTGCAAGTAGTTGCGAGTGGTTGTGAATGGTTGCGAGTGGTTGTGTATAGTTGCAACTGGTTGCGAGTGGTTGTGAGTCGTTGCGTGTGGTTGCGAAAGTTTGCAAGGTGTTGCGAGTTCTTGCAAGTCGTTGCGAGTGGTTGCATATGATTGCGAGTGGTTGTGAGTGGTTGCCAGTGGTTGCGCGTCGTTGCCAGTGGTTGCAAGTGGTTGTGAGTGGTTGCGAGTGGTTGCAAGTGGTTGCAAGTGGTTGCAATTGGCTGCAAGTGGTTGCAAGAGGTTGCAGGTGGTTGCAAGTGGTTGCGAGTGATTACGAGTGGTTGGGAGTAGTTGCAAGTGGTTGTGAGTGGTTGTGAATTGTTGTGAGTAGTTGTGAGTGCTTGCAAGTGGTTGTGAGTGGTTGTAAGTGGTTGCAAGTGGTTGCAAGCGGTTGCGAGTGGTTGCAAGTGATTGCAAGTGGTTGCATGTGGTTGCAAATGCTGCGTGTGGTTGTGAATGGTTCCGAGTGGTTGCAATTAGTTGCGAGTGGTTGCGAGTTTTAGTAAGTGGTTGTGAGTGCTTGCAGGTGATTGCGAGTGGGTACGAGGGGTTGTGAGTAGTTGTGAGTGGTTGCCAGTGGTTGCGAATGGTTGCGAGTGGTTCCAAGTGGTTGCAAGTGGTTGCAAGTGTCTGCGAGAGGTTGTGAGTGGTTGCAAGTGGTAACGAGTGGTTGCGAGTCTTTGTGAGTGGTTGTGAGTGGTTGCGAGTGGTTGCGAGTGGTTGTGAGTGGTTTCGATTGGTTGCAAGTGGTTACGAGTGGTTGCGAGTGGTTGAGAGTGGTTGCGAGTGGTTGCGAGTGGTTGCGAGTGGTTGTGAGTGGTTTCGATTGGTTGCAAGTGGTTACGAGTGGTTGCGAGTGGTTGAGAGTGGTTGCGAGTGGTTGCGAGTGGTTGCAAGTGGTTGCAAGTGGAATTGAGTGCTTGCATGCAGTTGTGAGCTGTTTCAAGTGGTTGAGTGGTTGCAAGTTGTTGCGAGTCACTGCGAGTGGTTGCGAGTCGTTGCGAGTGGTTACGAGTGGTTATGAGTGGTTGCAAGTGGTTGCAAGTGGTTGCAAGTGGTTGTCAGATGTTGTGAGTGCTTGGAAGTGCTTGTGAGTGGTTGTGAGTGGTTGCGAGTGGTTGCGAGATGTTGGGAGTGCTTGGAAGTGCTTGTGAGTGGTTGTGAGTGGTTGCAAGTGGTTGCGAGTGGTTGCGAGTGGTTGCGAGTGGTTCCAAGTGGATACTTGTGGTTGCAAGTTGTTGCGAGTGGTTGCAAGTGTTTGTGAGTGGTTGCGAGTGCTTGCAAGTGTTTGAGAGTGCTTGCAAATGGTTGTGAGTGGTTGCGAGTGGTTGCAAGTGGTTGCGAGTGGTTGTGAGTGGTTGCGAGTGGTTGCAAGTGGTTGCGAGTGGTTGCGAGTGGTTGCGACTGGTTGCGACTGGTTGGGACTTGTTGTGAGTGGTTGCAAGTGGTTACGAGTCGTTGCGAGTCATTGGAAATAGTTGCGAGTTGTTGCAAGTGGTTACGAGTGGTTGCGAGTGGTTGCAAGTTGTTGCGAGTGGTTGTGAGTGGTTGTGAGTAGTTGCAAGTGCTTGCGAGTGGTTCTAAGTGAATGTGAGTGGTTGTAAGTGGTTGCAAGTGGTAGCGAGTGGTTGTGAGTGGTTGCTAAAGGTTGGGAGTGGTTGCGAGTGGTTGCGAGTGGTTGCGAGTGGTTGTGAGTGGTTGCGAGCGGTTGCAAGTGGTTGCGAGTGGTTACAAGTGGTTGCGAGTGGTTGCAAGTGGTTGTGAGTTGTTGCGAGTGGTTGCAAGTGGTTGCGAGTGGTTGCAAGTGGTTTTGAGTGGTTGCGAGTGGTTGTAAGTGGTTGCAAGTGGTTGCGAGTGGTTGCAAGTGGTTTTGAGTGGTTGCGAGTGGTTGTAAGTGGTTGCAAGTGGTTGCGAGTGGTTGCAAGTGGTTTTGAGTGGTTGCGAGTGGTTGTAAGTGGTTGCAAGTGGTTGCGAGTGGTTGCAAGTGGTTTTGAGTGGTTGCGAGTGGTTGTAAGTGGTTGCAAGTGGTTGCGAGTGGTTGCAAGTGGTTTTGAGTGGTTGCGAGTGGTTGTAAGTGGTTGCAAGTGGTTGCGAGTGGTTGCAAGTGGTTTTGAGTGGTTGCGAGTGGTTGTAAGTGGTTGCAAGTGGTTACGAGTGGTTACCAGTGGTTGCGAGTGGTTGCGAGTGGTTTTTTGTGGTTGCGAGTGGTTGCGAGTGGTTGCGAGTGGTTCCAAGTGGTTGCGAGTGGTTGCGAGTTGTTGCGAGTGGTTGCAAGTGGTTGCGAGTGGTTGCAAGTGGTTTTGTGTGCTTGCGAGTGGTTATAAGTGCTTGCAAGTGGTTACGAGTGGTTGTAAGGGGTTGCGAGTGGTTACAAGTCGTTGTAAATGGTTGCGAGTGGTTACAATTGGTTTCGAGTGGTTACGAGTTGTAACGAGTGGTTGCCTGTGGTTGTGAGTGGTTGCGAGTCGTTGTGAGTGGTTGCGAGTGGTTGTAAGTGATTGCGAGTGGTTGTGAGTGGTTTTGTGTGGTTGCGAGTGGTCGTGAGTGATTGCGTGTGGTTGCAAGTGGTTGTGAGTGGTTGTGCATGGTTGTGAGTGGTTGCGAGTGGTTGCGAGTGGTTGCGAGTGGTTGCAAGTGATTGGGAGTGGTTGCGAGTGGTTGCGATTGGTTGCGAGTGGTTGCGAGCGGTTGCAAGTAGTTGCGAAAGGTTGCCAATGGTTGCAAGTGGTTGTTAGTGGTTACGAGTGGTTGCGAGTGGTTGGGAGTGGTTGTGAGTGGTTGCGAGTTGTTTGCAAGTGATTGCGAGTGGTTGCGAGTGGTTGCGAGCGGTTGTGAGTGGTTGTAAGTGGTTGCGAGTGGAAGCGAGTGGTTGCGAGTGGTTGGGAGTGGTTGCGAGTGCTTGGGATTGGTTGTGAGTGGTTAGGAGTGGTTGTGAGTGGTCGCGAGCGGTTGCATGTGGTTGTGAGTGGTAAGGAGTGGTTGCGAGAAGTTGCAAGTGGTTGCAAGTGGTTATGAGTGGTTCAATGTTGACCTTGATCCCTCGAACCTCGGTACATCGATGTCCACCTCGGAACATTGATGTAGCCACAATGGACCACATCGATATGGGTGAAGCCGGGATTGGGGATTCTGGCCACATCCTGGCCGCATGTGTGTGGACATTTGCAAATTAGAGATTTGAAGTACATTTCCTGCATGTGTATTCAAATTGCTAAAAAGGTTAACTCTAAAAAACCTTTCAATTTTGCACCATTGTGAAGTAACATACAACCATACAATGTACCCATGACACCATGTCACCATGTCACCATGTTACTGTGTTACTTTGTCACTATGACACTTTCATTATGGTCATGTATTTTAAGGAATACTCAAATGAAGGAAACACACATTGCAAAGAACCTCATACATTTTGAAAACTCACATATTGCATTGATCACAAGTAAACAACGACAGAATCTACTTGTACTTCTTTGTAGCAGCAGCAGCTCTGCGCTTTGCCGCCAAATTCCTAGCTGCTACAGCTGCTGCTAAAGTGCCACCTGCCCGACGCTTGGAAACCCTAGATGCTGCTAGGGCAGCTAGAGCAGCATGCTTGGAGCTGCTCTTTGCACCGCCAATGCGGGAGGCAGCACTTGAAGCTGGATCACCCCCTGGTCCTCCCTCCCCAGCACCCTGCTCTCCTGCTCCATCCTCTCCAGCACCCTGTTCTCCTGATCCACCCTCTCCAGCATCCTGTTCTCCTGCTCCTCCCTCTCCAACACCCTGTTCTCCTGCTCCTCCCTCTCCAGCACCCTGTTCTCCTGCTCCTCCTCCTCCACCTTGCTCACCTTCCACTCCTCCCTCCCCTGCATCCATCCCACCTTCTGCTCCATCAGCAGGTGCATTTCTGGTGCTTGCTCCACCTGCATCTGCCGCTTCCCTGCTCGTGCTTGCTCCCCCCCCACTTGCCGGTGCCCTCCTGGTGCTTGCTCCTCCCCCACCTGCCGCTGCCCTGGTACTTGCTGACTTCTCCTGTACACGAACACACACTGGCCGTGCATGAGGCAGACCAGGGGTATCATTCATGATACGCACGGAGGCCATGACCTCCACCACATCATCCTCTCCCACCTCCTCCACAAGCTCCTCCTCCTCCTCACCCTCATCGTCAGTCTCCCAATCCTCCTCGGGCTCACTCAACACACCTTCCTCCTCCACCACCTCTCTATCATCCTCGCTGGCATCTGCTTCTGCCTCTGCTTCTGCTTCAGCTGCTGCAGCCCTCGCCAGGTCCCTCGCTGCTCTGCGTCCATTCCTGCCATAGTGTTTGCGCAAACTCACGTGACACCGCACGAGGAGCTCTAAGGTTGCCACCTTGAGCCGGTTCCTCCTGGCGGTATGAATGAGCTCATGCGCTGAGAAAATGCGTTCACACTCTGATGATGAGCAAGGTTGAGATAGGATCTTCAGAGCCAGATCCCTGAGCACAGGCAATGCACACATGTAGTTTACATGCCACTCGACAGCAGTCATGGTACCACATTGCACCTTTGCAATAGCTGCGACCGCCTTGGCATTCCTGCGTGCAGACACCATCGGATCCTGGACTACGCTAGTCTGTCCCAGCTGGAAGGCTCCCATCTCTTTCATGATGACATCCTGCTGCTCTTCTGGAACCAGGGCCTCTATGACAGCCTGCCAGGCCTCCAAGGTGGTGGAGTCAGTTGACAGATCATTCCCGAAGTGTTCAGGATGCAGACGGCGGGCAGCTGCATAGAGGGGACAAGACATGTCCCTTGACCACCGCTGGTCTAGCCTCCCCAAGACGTAGTTGACATGGCATTCTGCCATCTTCCTCCCTTTCTTCTCAGTCAGGGCCTTCAGCTGCTCAGCACAATCCAGCAGTCCCTCGTAAATCTACCCTGCCCCCCCACCAGGGGCGTCAGCCACCCGCAGCACCTTCACCAGTGGCAACAGCACATCCTTCAACTGACGCACCTGCAACCAAAAAACCTTGCGGCGAATGAGCGCCCTCACCTCCTTCTTCCTGCTTCTGAATCCTGCATCCCTGGTTGAACCAATCAGCTTCCACAGAGGCAGCTGCACAAACTCCTCCACCTCTGCTCTCAGCTCCAAGAGCCTCTCCACCATGTCAAAGACAGAGGCGAAGCGGGTGTCACACCTGGTCTTCAGCACCTTGCCTCCCGTTTTTTCCTTCAGCCATGTCCTGGGCATGGCGTTGTTCCTGAAAAATGCAATGATCTTCTCACACTTCCCAATGATCCCCACACCCCATGCAGACTTGCCAACATCCTTCATAATAAGATCAATGTTGTGGGCACAACAACCTTGGAAGAATAGCTTCGGGTACCGCACTCTCAGGTCTGAAAAGGCCTTTTTGTTCACAGAAGCATTGTCACAGATGACTGAAATGACTTTGTGCTCGCCCACTGTCTCAATTGCTGCAACAATCATGCTTGCTATGTGGTCCGCGTCTCTGGTCAAGCCGCTTGCATCACGAGAAAANGGTGAACAGCCCCCATGGCATTCACTGCCATGGCATTGTACACAGGCCTAACCTGCCTGTCAGACCACTCGTCAACAGCAAGGCTGGTGCCGTATGTCGACCAACCCTGCATCAAGGGAGCGTCCAGCTCGGCCAGCTCAGTGTCTAGCCTGGGCAACAGCTCACCAGTCACTGTGTCCCTGCTTGGAAGCCTGAAACTTGAAGTAGTTTTCCTGGCCGACCTGATGACTTCCATGAGAACTGGTTCTCTACAGAAAGAGATAGGGGTTGCGGTGATGCACATTAGTTTGACGATGTCCAGCTGGCAGCGGTCGTTCTTCTGCTTGTCAGTGTGCTCAACCATGGTGGTCTGGCGAAATGAAGCAGCTTTGTTGATGTCAAAAAGCGGTATCTCACCCTCAAGCGTCGTTGAAGCTGCCGGCCTGCTGGGACCCGCTGCCTTCTGCTGCTGCTGTGCCTCCTCATCGCTGGAGTCTAAGTGCAACACCATCCCCCCAACTGCTGCTGTCACCTCCTTCTCCTGTGCCTCCGCCAACTTCATCCACGCAACTGGCTTGTCCTTGGTTCCCCATTCAGCACCTTCTCCCTTGTAGAGCTTCACGTTATGCGGCTGCCATCCCGCTGGAGGAGGAGGCATGCGCTCAAGGCCGAGAGCGTCACGACATGTTGGTGGAGGATGTGGACACTTGCCCACGTTTGGATTGTTGCATGCGAAGTGCCCGCGGATGCGGTCACACATTCCGCTCACTTTCTTGGCACATGCTCCGCAGATGAAGCCAGCCTTCTTCGCCGGCGTCGCCCATGCTTGGCAGTGTTTCGAAAGCTCCTTGGTGAGGAAATCACCAGTGAGCCTGCGCCTCCTTGGTGGGTTCCACTTGCTGGCATCAAACTGGCCGGGCACGGCAGACGCTGGGGTAACCGAGGGGCTTGAGGCACCAGTGGAGCCTCTGTTGGTGCTTGGCTGAGAGCTTGGCTGCGAAGCCATGGTGAGACGACCGCCGGGCTACTCCCGGCGGTGAAGTGCTCACGCCATCATCGAACACATCGTTGGTGTGTTATTGGGAGTATAGAGTGGCGGAGTATCGAGTGTCGGCGTCCGCGTCTTTCCAGACGCCGACTCCGCCACCGCAAACGCACGTCTGATGAGTTGCCAAATGGACGGTGTACGAGCGTTCTCACATTTGACGGTAAATGATCCATCGGCAACTCGATGGCACACGATTCATCGATCGACGGTACATGATCTGTCGGCAAATTGATGCACAAGTCCGAACATGCAAAAAATCGGTTTGCATGTTCGGACTTACTAAGAGACAAAATTTGAATTGAGAGAAATTTAGTAAAACCTCCTACCGTTGCAACTAAAATGATGAAAATGTGGTCGTCATGTATTTGACGTTCAAACTACGGGTATGGAAAGATATTTTTTACGTTAAAGTTTTCCACAAAACTTTACCAAACTGTACTCTATGCTTATCGATAAGAGATTTTAGAAGATTCCAATGCACTGCATGTGACTGGCCCTCGGAATGTCCACTCAGGATGAAGCTAAGTAGGCGCCTTTCATTCCAGGCTGTCATATGAGTCCTTGCTATCTAACCTCCCCATCTAAGCTGAGTCATGCCACATGTCACTGTCATTGCCAGCACTTCTAAGTATGGCATGATGCGTGCATGTGAAGTGCTTCCGAGGTGTCCGAAGCCGAACCGGGCTACTCGCGGTGACTGGGATTTGGCCGTGTTGAAGAATTGGGCGCCGGTAGGTCCCGGTCGCCCCTACGACCCTACACCACATCGAGGCTACATCGATGTGCCTCGATGTGCCGAGGTCGTTGTAGGGGCCCTACAACGAGCATCGAAGGCAACACTGGAGTGGTTGGGAGTGGTTGCTAGTGGTTGTGAGTGGTTGCGAGTGGTTGCCCTAGCTGCTCCTTGGTTGTGCCATAGTTGCACACGAATTGCACCCTACTTGCGGCCTACTTGCCCCCTAGTTGCGTCCTAGTTACACCCTAGTTGCACCCTACATGCGCCCTACTTACGGCCTACTTCCAACCTAGTTGCGCCCTTCTTGTGCCTTACTTGTGCCCTGTTTTTGCCATATTTGCGCCCTAGTTGCTTCCGACTTGCACCCTAGTTGCACCGTAGCTGCGCCCTAGTTGTGCCTTAGTTGGACACTAGCTACGTCCTAGTTGCGCCCTAGTTACGCCCTGCTTGTGCACTAGTTGCGTCCTACTTGCGCCCTACTTGCCCCCTTGTTGATCCCTTGTTGCACCCATAGTTGCACCATACATGCGCCCTACTTGAGCCCCAGTCGTGTCCTAGTTATGTCCTAGTTATGTCCTAGTTGCACCCTACTGGCACCCTACTTACACCCTAGTTGTGTCCTAGTTGCACCCTTGTTGCACCCTAGCTGCACCCTACTTGCGTCCTACTTGCGCCCTAGTTGCGCCCTAGTTGCACCTAAGTTGGACACTAGGTACGCCTTTGTTGCGCCTAGTTACGCCCTAGTTGCCCCCTAATTGTGCCCTACTTGTGCCCTAATTGTGCCCTACTTGTGCCCTACTTGCACCCTAGTTGCGCCTCAATTGGGCACAAGCTACGTCCTAGTTGCGCCATAGATGCAGCCTCTTTGTATCCTAGTCGTACCCTAGTTGCACCCTACGTGCTCCCTACTTGCGTCCTACTTGTGCCCTAGTTGCACCCTAGGTTCACCCTAGTTACGCCCTACTTGCGCCCTACTTGCGTCCTCCTTACACCCTAGTTGCACCCTAGTTGCGCCCTTGTTGCACCCAATTTGCGCCCTACTTGTGCCCTATTTGCACCCTAGTTTAGCCCTAGTTGCGCCCTTGTTGTGCTCTACTTGTGTCCTACTTGCGCCCTAGTTGCACCCTAGTTGTGCCCTAGTTGTGCCTTAGTTGCATCTCATTTGGACACTAGCTACGTCCTGATTGCTCCCTAGTTGCACCCTAATTGCATCCTACTTGCACCCTTCTTGCGCTCTACTTCCGCCCTAGTTGCGCCCTACTTGTGTCCTTCTTGCGTCCTACTCGCACCCGACTTGCGCCCTTGTTGGGTCCTAGTTTCGCCTCAGTTCGGTACTAGCTACACCCTAGTTGCACCCTAGTTTCACCCCAGTTGTTCCCTAGTTGCTTCTTACTTACACCCTATTTGCGCCCTAGTCGCATCCTAGGTGCGCCCTAGTTGCGCCCTAGCTTCGCCTCAGTTGAGCACTAGTTACGTCCTAGTTGCGCCCTAGTGGCACCCTACTTGCGCCCTACTTACTCCCTACTTGCGCCCCACGTGCATCCTAGTTACGCCCTAATTGTGCCCTAGTTGCGCCCTAGTTGCGCCTCAGTTGGACACAAGCTATGTCCTAGTTTACGCCCTAGTTGCGCCCTAGTTGCGCCCTAGCTGCGGCCTACCTGCGCACTACTTGTGCCTTACTTGCACCCTTCTTGCCCCCTACTAGCCCCCTAGTTACGCCGTAGTTGCACCCTAGTTGCGTCCTACTTGTGCCCTACTTGAGCCCTAGTTGAGCCATAGTTCTGCCCTAGTGATACACTATTTGTGCCCTAATTGCGCCCTACTTGCGCCCTAGTTGCGCCCTACTTGCGCCATAGTTGCGCCTCAGTTTGGTACTAGCTACGCCCTTGTTGTGCCCTAGTTGCGCCCTACTTGCACCCTAATAGCCCCCTTCTTGCACCCTAGTTGCACCCTACATGGACCCTACTTGAGCCCGGATTGCGCCTTAGTTGCGCACTAGTTGCACCCCAGTTGGACACTAGCCATACCCTAGTTCTGCCCTAGTTGTGCCTTAGTTGCATCCTACATGCCCCCTACTTGCGCACTAGTTGCGCCCTAGTTGCACCAGTTTAGCCCTACTTGCACCCTACTTCCCCCCTAGTCGTGCCCTATTTACGCCCTAGTTGCACCCTACGTGGGCCCTACTTGAACCCTAGCTGCACTCTTGTTGCGCCTTACTTGCGCCCTACGTGCACCAAAGAATTTCAAAATGGGCGGTCAACATTCACAACCCATAACACGAGTCACAAAGGTTCAGGGGGGGAAGCAAAGGTTTCGGAATATAGGTTTTCAACTAGCAAGTACAACGACCTTCAATACGTAGTAGCACGGTGTGGCTACCATGCACAATGAGCGAGCAAAGTAGGCACACATAATGCCTTTGACAAAAGAAATCCGCTGTGTGTGGTCAACGCTGACAACTCATAATACGAGTCACAAATGGTCAGAGGGGGAAACAATGGTTTGGGAACACCAGGAATCAGCTAGCAAGCACAAGGACCTTCAATGAGTAGTGGCACGGTGTGGCTACAATGTACAAGGATCAACCAAAGTAGGCATGTGTCACTGACCATGACCAAAGAATGTCACTATGTGTGGTCAACTTTGACAACTCATAAGGCGAGTCAAGAATAGTCAGAGGGAGAAAACAATGGTTTGTGAATACTAGTTATCAATAAGCAAGTACAAAGACCTTCAATATGTAGTGGCACAGTGTGACTACCATGCACAGTGACCAACCAAAGTATGCATATGTCACTGACCATGACCAAAGAATTTCACTTCACGTGGTCAACGTTGACAACTCACAACAAGAGTCGCAGATAGTCGGAGGGGGTAACAATGGTTTGGGAATACTGGCTATCAACTATAAAGCAGAAAGACCTTCAGTACGTGGTGACACAGCGTGGCAACCACGTAGAGTGACAACCCAAAGTAGGCATATGCCACCAACCTTTGACCAAAACAATTTCACAGTGTGTGGTCAACGTCGCAAACTCATAACACGAGTAACAAATGGTCAGAGGAGGAAACAATAGGTTGGGAACAATAGTTATCAACTAGCAAGTACAAATACCTTCAACAAGAAGGGGCATGGTGTGGCTAGCGTGCACACTGACAAGCCAAAGGATGCATACGTCGCTGACTACGACCAAAGAAGCCCACTATGTGTGGAAAACATTGACAACTCATAACACGAGTCACAAATTGTCAGAGGGAGATACAATGGTTGGGGAACCCTATGTATCGACTATAAAGGACAAAAACCTTCAATACGTAGAAGCACAATGTGGCTACTATGCACACCGAACAACCAAACTATGCATATGACACTGACCATGACCAAAGAATTTCAGGATGGGTGGTCAATGTTCACAACCGATAACACAAGTCACAAATGGTCAGAAGGGAAAAGCATGGTTTCAGAATACTAGTTTTCAATCAACAAGTACAACGACATTCAATAAGCAGTAGCACGGTGTGGCTACCAGCACAATGACGGACCAAAGTAGGCATATGTACTGCCTGTGACCACAGGAATCCACTGTGTATGGTAAACATTGACAACTCATCATACGATTCACAAATGGTCTGAGGGGGAAACAATGGTTTGGGAACACCAGGTATCAACTAGCAAGCACAGGGACCTTCAATAAGTAGTGGCACAGTGTGTCTATCACGTACAATGACCAACTGAAGTACGCATGTGTCACTGACCATGACCAAAGAATGTCACTATGTGTGGTCAATTTTGACAACTCATAACACGAGTCACAAATGGTCAGAGGGGAAAACAATGGTTTTTGAATACTAGCGATCGATTGGCAAGTACAAAGACTTTCAATATGTAGTGGCACAGTGTGGCTACCATGCACAGTGACCAACCAAAGTAGGCATTGTCAGTGACCATGAACAAAGAATTTCACATCATGTGGTCAACTTTGACAACTCACAACAAGAGTCACAAATAGTCAGAGGGGGTAACAATGGTTGGAGAGCACTGGCTATCAACTAGAAAGCACAAAGACCTTGAGTACGTAGTGACACGGTGTGGCAACCATGTACAATGACAAACCAAAGTAGGCATATGCCACTAACCATGACCAAACGAATTTCACAGTGTGTGGTCAACGTTGAAAACTCATAACACGAGTCACAAAGGCTCAAGAAATGGAAAACACTGCTTCGGAACACTAGTTATCAACTAGCAAGTACAAGGACCTTCAACAAGTAGTGGCACGAAGTGGCTAGACTGCATAGTGACCAACCAAAGGATGCATACGTCACTGACTATGACCAAAGAAGTCCACTATGTGTGGTCAACATTGTCAACTCATAACACGAGACAAAAATGGTCAGAGGGAGAGACAATGGGTTTGGAACCCTATGTATTGACTAGAAAGGACAAAGTTCTTCAATACGTAGTGACACGGTGTGGCTACTATGCACACTGAACAACCAAACTAGGCATATGTCACTGACCATGACCAAATAATTTCAGAATGGGTGGTCAACGTTGACGATCCATAACACGAGTCACAAATGGTTAAAGGGGGAAACAATGGTTTTTGAATATTAGTTTACAACTAGAAAGGACAACTACCTTCAATAAGCTATAGCACGGTGTGGCTACCATGCACAATGAGCAACCAAAGTAGGCATATGTACTGCCTTTGACCAAAGAAATCCGTAGTGTGTGGTCAACGTTGGCAACTCATAACACGAGTCACAAATGGTCAGAGGGGGAAACAATGGTTTGGGAATACCAGGTATCAACTAGCAAGCACAGGGACCTTCAATAAGTTGAGGCACGGTGTGGCTACCATGTACAATGACCAACCAAAGTAGGCATGTGTCACTGACCATGACCAAAGAATATCACTATGTATGGTCACCTTTTACAACTCATAACACGATTCACAAATGGTCAGAGTGGGAAGCAATGGTTTGTGAATACTATTTATCAATTAGCAAGTACAAAGACCTTCAATATGTAGTGGCACAGTGTGGCTACCATGCACAGTACCAACCAAAGTATGTATGTGTCAGTGACCATGACCAAAGAATTTCACTTCATGTGGTCAATGCTGACAACTCACAACAAGAGTCAAAGATAGTCAGAGGGGGTATCAAGAATGGTTTGGGAAAACTGGCTATCAACTAGAAAGCACAAAGACCTTCATACGTAGTGACATGGCGTGGAAACCATGTATAGTGACAAACCAAAGTAGGCATATTCCACTAACCATGACCAAACGAATTTCACACTGTGTGGTTAACATTGAAAACTCATAACACAAGTCACAAATGGTCAGAGGGAGAAACAATTCGTTGGGAACACTAGTTATCATCTAGTAAGTACAAAGACCTTCAACAAGTAGTAGCAGCGTGGCTAGCATGCACAGAAAACAACCAAAGGATGCATACATCACTAGTTATGACCAAAGAAGTCCACTATTTGTGGTCACAATTGACAACACATAACACGAGTTACAAATGGTCACAGGGAGAGACAATGGTTTGGGAGCCCTATGTATCGACTAGAAAGGACAAAGAACTTCAATATGTAGTGGCATGGTGTGGCTACTATGCACACCAAACAACCAAACTAGGCATATGTCACTGCTCATGACCAAAGAATGTCAGTATGTGTGGCCAACGTTCACAACCCATAACACGAGTCACAAATGGTCAGAGGGGAAACAATGGTTTTGGAATATTGTTTTTAAACCAGCAAGTAAAACAACCTTCAATAGGTAGTAGGACGGTGTGGCTACCATGCACAGTGAATGACCAAAGTAGGCATATGTACTGCCTTTGACCAAAGAAATCCGCTGTGTGTAGTGAACGTTGACAACTCATAATACGAGTCACAAATGGTCAGATGGGGGAAACAATGGTTTGGGAACACCAGGTATCAACTAACAAGCACAGGGACCTTCAATAAGTTAAGGCACGGTGTGGCTACCATGTACAATGACCAACCAAAGGAAGCATGTGTCACTGACCATGACCAAAGAATGTCACTATGTGTGGTCAACTTTGACAACTCATAACACAAGTCACAAATGGTCATAGGGGGAAGCAATGGTTCTTGAATACTATTTATCGATTAGCAAGTACAAAGACCTTCAATATGCAGTGGCACAGTGTGGCTACCATGTACACTGACCAACCAAAGTATGAATATGTCACTGACCATGACCAACGAATTTCACTTCATGTGCTCAACACTGGCACCTCACAACAAGAGACACAGATGGTCAGAGGGGGTAAAAATGGTTTGCGAATACTGGCTATCAACTAGAAAAGCACAAAGACCTCCAGTACGTAATCACACAGCGTGGCAACCATGTACAGTGACAAACCAAAGTAGGCATATGCCACTAACCATGACCAAAAGAGTTTAATAGTGTGTGGTCAACATTGAAAACTCATAACACGAGTCACAAATGGTCAGAGGGGGAAACAATGGGTTGCGAACACTAATTATCAACTAGAAAGTACAAAGACCTTCAACATGTAGTGGCACGGTGTGGCTAGCCTGCACAGTGACCGACCAAAGGATGCATACGTCACTGACTATGACCAAATAAGTCCACCATGTGTGGTCAACATTGACAACTCATAACACGAGTCCAAAATGGTCAGAGGGAGAGACAATGGTTTGAAAACCCAATTTATCAACTAGAAAGAACAAATATCTTCAATACGTAGTGGCACGGTGAGGCTACTATGCACATCGAACATCCAAACTAGGCATATGTCACTTACCATGACCAAAATTTATCAGGATGGGTTGTCAACGTTGACAACCCAAAACACGAGTCAAAAATGGTCTAAGTGGGTAACAACGGTTCCAAAATATTAGTTTTCAACTAGAAAGTACAACGACCTTCAATAAGTAGTACCACGGTGTGGCTACCATGCTCAATGAGCGACCAAAGGAGGCATATGCACTGCCTTAGACCAAAGAAAACCGCTATGTGGTCAACATTGACAAGTTCTAATACGAGTCACAAATGGTCTCAGGGGGAAACAATGGTTTGGGAACACCAGGTATCAACTAGCAAGCACAGAGACCTTCAATAATTAGTGGAACAGTGTGGCTACCATGTACAATGACCAACCAAAGTAGGCATGTGTCACTGACCATGATCAAAGAATGCCACTATGTGTGGTCAACTTTGACAACTCATAACACGAGTCACACATGGTCAGAGGGGGAAACAATGGTTTGTGAACACTAGTTATCATTTAGCAAGTACAGAGACCTTCAACATGTAGTCACACAATGTGGCTACCATGCACACTGACTAGCCAAAGTATGCATATGTCACTGACCATGACCAAAGAATTTCACTTCATGTGGTCAACGCTGACAACTCAGAACAAGAGTCAAAGATAGTCAAAGGGGGTAACAATGGTTGGGAACACTGGCTATCAACCACAAAGCACAAAGACCTTAAGTACATAGTGACACAGCGTGGCAACCATGTACAATGACAAACCAAAGTAGGCATCTGCCACTAACCATGACGAAACGAATTTCACTGTGTGTCGTCAACGTTGAAAATCCATAACACGAGTCACAAATGGTCAGAGGGGGAAACAATGGGTTGGGAACACTAGTTATCAACTAGCACGTACAAAGACCTTCAACAAGTAATGGCACGGTGTGGCTAGCGTGTACAGTGACCAACCAGGGGATGCATACGTTACTGACAATGACCAAAGAAGTCCACTATGTGTGGTCAACATTGACAACTCATGACACGAGTCACAAATGGTCAGAGGGAAATATAATGATATTGAAACCCTATGTATCGACTAGAAATGACAAAGAACTTCAATACGTAGTGGCACGGTGTGGCTACTATGCACACCAAACAACCAAACTAGGCATATGTCACTGACCCTGACCAAATAATTTCAGTATTGGTGGTCAACGTTAACAACCCATAACACAAGACGCAAATGGTCAGAGGGGAAAACAATGGTTTTGGAAGATTAGTATTCAACTAGCAAGTACAACGACCCTCAATAAGTAGCAGCACGGTGTGCCTACCATGCACAATGACCGACCAAAGTAGGCATATGTACTTCCTTTGACCAAAGAAATCCGCTGTGTGTGGTCAACATTGACAACTCATGATACGCGTCACAAATGGTCAGAGGGGGAAACAATGGTTTTCGAACACCATGTATCAACTAGCAAGCACAGGGACTTTCAATAAGTAGTGGCACGGCGTGGCTACCATGTACAATGACCAACCAAAGAAGGCATGTGTCACTGACCATGACCAAAGAATGTCACTATGTGTGGTCAACTCTGACAACTCAAAACACGAGTCACAATGGTCAGAGGGGGAAACAATGGTTTATGAATACTAGTTATTGATTAGCAAGTACAAAGACCTTAATATGTACTGGCACAGTGTGGCTACCATGCATTGTGACCAACCAAACTATGCATATGTCACTGACCATGATCACTGAAATTCACTTCATGTGGTCAACACTGACAACTCACAACAAGAGTCACAGATAGTCAGAGGGGGTAACAATGGTTTGGGAACACTGGCTATCAACCAGAAAGCACAAAGTCCTTCAGTACGTAGTCACACGGCGTGGCAACCATATACAGTGACAAACCAAAGTAGGCATATGCCACTAACAATGATCAAAATAATTTCACAGTGTGTGGTCAACATTGAGAACCCATAACACGAGTCACAAATGGTCAGAGGCCGAAACAATAGGTTGGGAACACTAGTTTTCAACTAGCAAGTACAAAGACCTTCAACAAATAGTGGAACGGTGCGGCTAGCGTGCACTGTGACCAACCAAAGGATGCATACGTCACATATTTGTGACCAAAGAAGTCCACTATGTGTGGCCAACATTGACCACTCATAACACGAGTCAAAAATGGTCAGAGGGAAAGACAATGATTGGGGAACCCTTTTTATTGACTAGAAAGGACAAAGAACTTCAATACGTAGTGACACGGTGTGGCTATTATTCACACCAAACAACCAAACTAGGCATATGTCACTGACCATGACCAACGAATTTCAGTATTGGTGGTCAACGTTAACAACCCATAACATAAGTCGCAAATGGTAAGAGGGGGAAACAATACATTCGGAGTATTAGTTTTCAACTAGCAAGTACAACGACCTTCAACAAATAGTAGCACGGTGTGGCTACCATGAACAATGACCGACCAAAGAAGGCATATGGACTTCCTTTGACCAAAGAAATCCGCTGTGCGTGGTCAACGTTGACAACTCATAATACGAGTCACAAATGGTCAGAGGGGGAAACAATGGTTTGCGAACACCAGGTATCAACTAGCAAGCACAGGGACCTTCAAAAAGTATTGGCACGGTGTGGCTACCATGTACAATGACCAACCAAAGTAGGCATGTGTCACTGACCATGACCTAAGAATGTCACTATGTGTGGTCAACTCTGACAACTCACAACACGAGTCACAAATGGTCATGGGGGGAAACAATGCTTTGTGAGTACTAGTTATCCATTACCAAGTACAAAGACCTTCAATATGTAGTGGAACAGTGTGGCTACCATGCATAGTGACCAACCAAAGTATGCATATATCACTGACCATGACGAAAGAATTTCACTTCATGTGGTCAACGCCGACAACTCACAACAAGAGTCATACATAGTCAGAGGGGGTAACAATGGTTTAGGAACACTGGCTATCAACTAAAAAGCACAAAGACCTTCAGTACGTAGTGACACGGCTTGGCAACCATGTACAGTGACAAACCAAAGTAGACATATACACCTAACCATGACCAAAAGAATTGCACAGTGTGTGGTCAACGTTGAAAACTCATAACACGAGTCACACATGGTTAGAGGGGGAAACAATTGGTTAGGAACACTAGTGATCATCTAGCAAGTACAAAGACCTTCAACAAGTGGTGGCACGGTGTGGCTAGCGTGCACACTGACCAACAAAGGGATGCATACGTAACTGGCTACGACCAAAGAAGTCCACTACGTGTGGTCAACATGGAAAACTCATAACACAAGTCAGAAATGGTCAGATGGAGAGACAATGGTTTGGGAACCCTATGTATTGACTAGAAAGGACAAAGAATTTCAATACGTAGTGGCACAATGTGGCTACTATGCACACCGAACAACCAAACTAGGCATATGTCACTGACCATGACCAATGAATTTCAGTATGTGTGGTCAACATTCAGAACCCATAACACGATCACGAATGGTCAGAGGGGGAAACAATGGTTTCCCAATATTGTTTTTTTTAGCAAGTACATCGACCTACAATCAGTACTAGCACGGTGCTGCTTCCATGCACAATGACCAACAAGAGTAGGCATATAAACTACCTTTGACCAAAGAAATCCGCTATGTGTGGTCAACGTTGACAACTCATAATACGAGTCACAAATGGTCAGAGGGGGAAGCTTCAATAAGGAGTGGCACGTTGTGGCTACCATGTATAATGACCAACCAAAGTTGCACCATTGATACGCCCTACTTGCACCATACTTGCATTATACTTGCGCCCTAGTTGCGTACTAGTTGCACCCTTATTGCGCCCTAGTTGTGTCCTACTTACGCCCTAGTTACACCCTAGTTGCACCCTAATTGCGCCCTAGTTGCGCCTTAGTTGGGGACTCGCTACGCCCTAGTTACGTCCTTGTTGCGTCCTAGTTGCATCCTACATGCACACTATATGCGCCCTAGTTGCTCCTCGGTTGGACACTAGCTACGCCCTAGTTGCGCCGTAGTTGCACCCTAGTTGGGCCCTAGTTGCGCGCCAATTACGACCTAGTTGCACCCTTGTTGCGCCCTAGTTGCACCTCAGTTGGGTACTAGCTAAGCCCTAGTTGCGTCCTAGTTGCGCCCTAGTTGCGTCCTAGTTTCGCCCTAGTTGCGCCCTTGTTGCGCCCTACTAACGCACTACTTGTGCCCTAGTTGCACCCTAGTTCCGCCCTAGTTGCGCCCTAGTTGCGCCTTAGTTGGGTACTAGCTATGCCCTAGTTGTGCCCTACTTGCGCCCTCGTTGTACCCTGCTTGCGCCCTACTTGCACCCTACTTGCGTCCTAGTTAGGCCCTAGTTGCGCCCTAGTTGCACCCTAGATCCGCCTCAGTTGGACACTAGCTACGCCCTAGTTACGCCATAGTTGTGTCCTAGTTGCGCCCTACATGCTTCCTAGCTATGCCCTAGTTGCCCCCCAAGTTTCCCCTCAGTTGCGCACCAGCTATGGCCTAGTTGCGCCCTAGTTGCGCCCTAGTTGCACCCTAGTTGTGTCCTAGAAGTGCCCTAGTTGCGCCCTACTTGCGCCCTACATGCGCCCTAATTGCACCCTCCTTGCGTCCTAGTTGTACCCTAATTACGCCCTAGTTACGCCCTAGATTTGCTCTAGTTGCACCCTAGTTACGTCCTACTTACGCCCTACTTACGTCCTATTTTCACCCTAGTTGCGTCCTAGGTGCGCCTCAATTGGGCACAAGCTACGCCCTAGTTGGGTTCTAGTTGCACCCTAGTTGCGCCCTTGTTGCTCCCAAGTTGTACCGTACTTGCACCCTACTTGTGCCCTAGTTGTACACTAGCTGCGCCTTACTTGTACCTTACTTGCGCCCTAGTTGCACCCTAATTGTACCCTACTTCCGTCCAAGTTTCGCCCTCGTTGTGCCCTACTTGCACCCTAGTTGCACCTAGTTGAGTCCTAGTTGTGCCCTATTTGCACCCTAGTTGCATCCTAATTCCGTCCTACTTGTGCCCTAGTTGCATCCTACTTGCGTCCTACTTGCGCCTGACTTGCATCCTAGTTGCGCCTTAGTTGCGCCTCAGTTGGGCATTAGCTACACCCTAGTTGCACCCTAGTTAGCTCTAGTTGCGCCCTATTTGTGTCCTAGTTGCGCCCTAGTTGCGCCCTAGTTGCGCCTTAGTTACGTCCTGGTTGCGCCCTACTTGCACCGTACTTGCACCCTACTTGCACCCTAGTTGTGCCCTAGTTGCGCCCAAGTTGTGCCATAGTTGTGCCCTAGTTGTGCCCTAGTTGCACCCTGCTTGCGCCATAAATGCGCCCTAGCTGTGCCCTAGTTGCAGCCTACTTGCGTCCTACTTGGGCCTTAGTTGCGCCCTAGGTACGCCCTAGTTGTTCCCTAGTTGCACCCTAGTTGCACCCTACTTGTGCCTTAATTGCGCCCAACTTGCGCCCTAGTTGCACCCTAGTTGCGCCTCAGTTGGACACTAGCTACGCCCTGGTTGCTTCCTAGTTGTGTCCTAGTTGCTCCCTTCTTCCGCCCTACTTGCGTCCTAGTTGCGCCCTACGTGTGCCCTAGTTGCACCCTACTTGCACCTTTTTTGCGCCTTATTTGCGCTCTCGTTTTGTCCTATTCTCTCCTCAGTTGGGCACTAGTTACGAACAAGTTACGCCCTAGTTGTGCCCTAGTTGTGTCCTAGTTGCGCCCTACTTGCGCCCTAGTTGCGCCCTAGCTGCGCCCTAGTCATGCCCGAGTTGGGCACTAGCTACGCCCTAGTTGCGCCCTTGTTGCACCCTAGTTGCGCCCTGGTTGTGCCTTACTTGCGTTCTAGTTGCGCCCTAGTTGTAGCCTAGTTGCGTCCAATTTACGCCCTAGTTGTGTCCTACTTGCACCCTAGTTGCACCCTACTTGCTCCCTAGTTGCGCCCTAGTTGTGCCTTAGTTGGACACTAGCTACGTCCTAGTTGCGCCCTAGTTAAGCCCTGATTGTACCTTAGTTGCGCCCTACTTGTGTCTTAGTTATGCCCGACTTGCCCCCTAGTTGCGCCTCAGTTGGACACTAGCTACGACATAGTTGCGTCCTAGTTACGTCCTAGTTGGGACCGTCTTGCGCCCTACTTGCGCCCTAGTTGCGCCTTACTTCTGCCCTAGTTGCGCCCTAGATGCGCCTGAGTTACGCCCTAGTTCCATCCTACTTGCGCCCTAGTTGCGCCCTAGTTGAACCCTGGTTGCGCCTTACTTGCGTCCTGGTTGCACCCTAGTTATAGCCTATTTGTGCCAAAATGGCACCCTAGTTGTGCCCTACTTGCACTCTAGTTGCACCCTACTTGCTCCCTAAATGCGCCCTAGTTGCGCCTTAGTTGGGCACTAGCTATGTCCTAGTTGTTTCCTCTTTGCGCCCTACTTGCGCCCTACTTGTACCCTAGTTAAGCCGTAGTTGCGCCCTCGTATTTCCCTACTAGCAACCTACTTGTGCCCTGGTTGCACCCTAGTTGCACCCTAAATGCGACCTAGTTGCGCCGCGGTTGTGCCTCAGTTGGGCACTAGCTTCGCCCTAGTTGCGCCCTAGTTTCACCCTAGTTGCGCCCTACCTGCGCCCTACTTGCGTCCTACTTGCGCCATACGTGCACCCTAGTAAAGCCCTAGTTGCATCCTTGTTGCGCCCTACTTGCACCCTAGTTGCGCCCTAGTTGCGCCCTACTTGCGCCCTAGTTGCGCCGTTGTTGCGCCTCAGTTGGACACTATGTACCTTTTGGTTGCACCCTAATTGCGCCCTAGTTGCGCCCTAGTTGTGTCATATGCGCCCTACTTGCGCCCTACTTGCGCCCTAGTTGCCCCCTATTTGCGCCCTACTTGTGCCCGAATTGCGCCCTAGTTACGTCCTTATTGCGCCTCAGTTGGGCATTGGCTACGCCCTAGTTGCGCCCTAGTTGCGCCCTAGTTGCGCCCTCGTTGCGCCCTACTTGCGCCAAAATGTGCCCTAGTTGCTTCTCAGTTGGACACTAGCTAAGCCCTAGTTGCGTCCTAGTTGCACCCTAGTTACGTCCTAGCTGCGACCTACTTGCATCCTAGTTGCGCCCTTGTTGCGCCCTAGTTGTACCTCTGTTGGGTACTAGCTACGCCCTAGTTATGTCCTAGTTGCGCACTAGTTGTACCCTGGTTGCAACCTAGTTGCGTCCTAGTTGCATCCTACTTATGCCCTACTTTGCCCTAGTTACACCCTAGTTGCGCCCTAGTTACGACCTAGTTGCGTCCCAGTTGGACACTAGATATGCCCTAGATACGCCCTAGTTGCGTCCTAGTTGCACTCTACTTGCGCCCTACATGCACCCAACTTGCGCCCTAGTTGCGCCCTAGTTGCGCCCTCGTTGCGCCTCAGTTGGGCACAAGCTATGGCCTGGTTTACGCCCTAGTTGCCCCCTGGTCGCGCCCTAGTTGCACCCTACTTGCGACCTATTTGTGCCCTACTTGTTCCATACTTGCGCCCTAGTTGCGCCCTCATTGCACCCTAGTTGCGCCCTACTTGCGCCCTACTTGTACCCTCCTCGCGCCTTAGTTACACCCTAGTTGTACCCTAGTCGCGCCCTACTTGTGTCCTACTTGCACCCTACTTCCGCCCTATTTGAGCCTTAGTTGCGCCCTAGTTGCGCCCTAGTTATAAGTTGCATCCTACTTGCACCCTAGTTGCGTCCTAGTTACACCCTACTTGTGCCCTAGTTGCACCTCAATTGGGTACTAGCTACGTCCTAGTTGCGTCCTAGTTGCGCCCTAGTTACATCCAAATTGCGCCCTACTTGTGCCCTAGTTGCACCCTACTTGCGCCCTACTTGTGTCCTACTTGCGACCTAGTTGCACCCTAGTTACGCCTCAGTATGGCACTAGCTACGTCCTAGTTGCGCCCAAGTTGCACCCTAGTTGCGCCCTAGTTGCGTCCTACTTGCACCCTGCTCGCGCCCTAGTTGCGCCCTAGTTGTAGCCTAGTTGCGTCTTACTTGTAACCTACTAACACCCTAGTTGTGTCCTAGTTACGCCCTATTTGAACCCTAATGCACCCTACTTGTACCCTAGCTGTGCCTTACATGCACCATACTTGCGCCCTACTTGCGCCCTAGCTGTGTCCTAGTTGCGTCCTAGTTGCGCCCTTGTTGTGCCCTAGTTGTGCCCTACTTTCGTCCTAGTTGTGCCCTACTTGCGCCTCTGTTGCACCCCAGCTACGCCTCAGTTGGGCACTAGCTACGCCCTACTTGCGCCCTAGTTGCATCCTTGTTGCCCGTTCCATACAACGTACTTGCGCCATAGTTGCACCCTTCTTGCGCCCTACTTGCACCCTACTTGCATTTTAGTTACGTCCTAGTTGCGCCTGAGTTGGGCATTAGTTACGCCCTAGTTGTGCCCTAGTTGTGTCCTAGGTGCGCCCAGCTTGCGCCCTTCTTGCCTCCAAGTTGCGCCCTAGTTGCACCCATAGTTGCACCCTCCATGCACCCTACTTGCACCCTAGTTGTGCCCTTGTTACGTCCTAGTTTGACCCTATTTGTGCCCTACCTATGCCCTAGTTGCCACCTAGTTGTGCCCTAGTTGCACAATAGTTGCAACCTACTTACGCCCTAATTGTGCCGTGGTTGCACCCTAGTTACACCACAATTGGACACTAGCTACACCCTATTTGTGCCCTAGTTGCGCCCTAGTTGCGCCATAACTACGCCCTACTTGTGCCCTACTTGCGCCATACTTGCACCCTAGTTGAGCACTAGTTACGCCTCATTTGGGCACAAGATACGCCCTAGTTGTGCCCTAGTTGAACCCTACTTGCACCCTAGTTGCACCCTAGTTGCATCATAATTGCACCCTACTTGCGCCCTACTTGTGCCCTAATTGCGCACTCCTTGTGCCCTATTTGAGCCCTTTTTTATTCCCAGTTGCGCCCTAGTTGCGCTCTACTTGTGCCCTACTTGCACCCTAGCTGCACCCTAGTGGCGCCCTAGTTGCGCCTTAGTTGCGCCTTAGCTGGACACTAGCTACACCCTGGTTGCCCCCTAGTTGCGCCCTACTTAAGTCCTTCTTGCGCCCTACTTGTGCACTAGTTGCACCCTACTTGCATCCTACTTGCGTCATACTTGCGCCCTAGTTTTGCCCTAGTTGCGCCCTAATTGCACCCTAGTTGTACCTTAATTGCAGCCCACTTGCAACTAAGTTGCGCCCCAGCTGCGCATCGGTTGGGCTCTAATTACGGCCTAGTTGCACCCTAGTTGCACCCTTGTTGCGCCCTACATGTGCCCTACTCGCGCCCTAGTTGGGCCCTTCTTGCACCCTACTTGTACCCTAGATGCGTCCTAGTTGCCCCTCAGTTGGGCACTAGTTACGCCCTAGTTGCGCCCTAATTGTACCCTAGTTGCACCCTAGGTGTGCCCTACTTGCTTCCTAATTGTGCCCTACTTGCGCCCTACTTGCACCCTAGTTACACCCTAGTTATAACCTAGTTGCGCCCTACTTGTGCCCTACTTGCCCCTTACTTGCACCCTAGTCGAGCCCTAGTTGCGCCCTAGTTACGCCCTATTTGCGTCCTACTTGCGCCCTAGTTCCACCCTAGTTGCGCCCTACTTGTGCCCTAGTTGCACCCTAGCTGTGCCTCAATTTGGCACTAGCTACGCCCTAGTTGCACCCTAGTTGCATCCTAGTTGCACCCTAGTTGCGTCCTACTTGCGCCCTACTTGCGCCCTATTTGCATCCTACTTGCACCCTTCTTGTGCCCGACTTGCGCACTAGTTGCGCCCTAGTTGTGCCTCAATCGGGAACTAGCTACACCTAGTTGTGCCCTAGTTGCACCCTTCTTGCACCCTATGTGCACCTTAGTTGCACCCTGCTTGCACCCTATTTGTGCCCTACTTGTGCTCTACTTGCGCCCTAGTTGCGCCCTAGTTGCACCCTACTTGCGCCCTACTTGCGCCCTACTTGCGACCTATTTGCACCCTAGTTGCGCCCTTCTCATACCCTATTTGAGCCCTACTTGCGCCCTAGTTGTGTCCTATTTGCGCCCGACTTGCGCCCTAATTGCGCCCTAGTTGCGCCTAAGTTGGGCACTAGCTATGCCCTAGTTGCGCCCTAGTTGTGCCCTATTTGAAAACTAGTTGTGCCCTACTTGCGCCCTACTTGCCCCCTAGTTGCGTCCTAGTTGCACCCTATTTGCACCCTACATGCGCCCTACTTACGCCCTACTTACCACCTAGTTGCGCCCTTCTTGTGCCTTACGTATGCCCTCTTTTTGCCCTACTTGCGTCCTACTTGCATCCGACTTACACCCTAGTTGTACCCCAGTTGCGCCCTAGTTGTACCTTAGGTGGGCACTACCTACGTCCTAGTTGTGCCCTAGTTACGCCCTAGTTGTGCACTAGTTGCGCCCTACTTGCGCCGTACTTGCTTTCAAGTTGAGCCCTAGTTGCAACCATAGTTACACCCTACATGCGCCCTACTTACACCCTAGTTGTGTCCTAGTTACGCCCTAGTTGCACCCTACAGGTGCCCTACTTAGACCCTCGTTGCGACCTACTTACACCCTAGTTGCACCCTAGCTACACCCTACTTGCATCCTACTTGCGCCCTAGTTGCGCCCTAGTTGCACCTCAGTTGGACACTAGCCATGCCTTTGTTACGCCCTAGTTACGCCCTAGTTGTCCCCTAACTGCACCCTAGTTGTACCCTACTTGCGCCCTACTTGCGCCCTAGGTGCGCCTTACTTGCACCCTACTTACGCCATACTTGCGCCCTAGTTGTGTCCTAGTTGAGCCCTAGTTGCGCCCTAGTTGTGCCCTAGTTGTGCCCTACTTTCATCCTAGTTGTGCCCTACTTGCGCCTCTGTTGCGCCCCAGCTGCGCCTCTGTTGGGCACTAGCCACGCCCTAGTTGCGCCCTAGTTGCACCCTAGTTACGCCCTACATACGTCGTACTTGCGCCCTAGTTGCACCCTTCTTGCGCCCTACTTGTACCCTACTTGCACTTTAGTTGCATCCTAGTTGCGCCTGAGTTGGACACTAGTTACGCCCAAGTTGTACCCTAGTTGCGCCCTAGGTGCGCCCAACTTGTATCCTACTTGCCCCCTAGTTGGGCCCTAGTTGAACCCATAGTTGCACCCTCCATGCGCCCTACTTGCACCCTAGTTGTGCCCTTGTTATGCCCTATTTTCACCCTACTTGCGCCCTACTTATGCCCTAGTTGCGACCAAGTTACGCCCTAGTTGCACCCTAGTTCCACCCTACTTGCGCCCTACTTGTGCCGTGATTGCACCCTAGTTACACCTTATTTGGACACTAGCTACGCCCTAGTTGCGCCCTAGTTGTGCCTTAGTTGCGCCCAAATTGCGCCCTACTTGCGCCCTTCTTGCACCCTAGTTGTGCCCTAGTTGCGCCCTAGTTGCGCCTCAGTTGGGCAAAAGCTACACCCTAGTTGTGCCCTAGTTGCACCCTAGTTGCACCAAATTATACCCTAGTTGTGCCCTACTTGCGTCCTCCTTGCGTCCTACTTGCACCCTAGTTACACCCTTGTTACGCCCTACTTGCACCCTACTTGCGTCCTACTTGCGCCCTAGTTGCGTCCTAGTTGCTCCATAATAGCGCCCTAGTTGTGTCCTACTTACGTCCTAGTTACGCCCTAGTTGCACCCTAATTGCGCCCTAGTTGCGCCTCAGTTGGGTACTAGCTACGCCCTAGTTACGTCCAAGTTGCGCCCTACTTACATCCAACATGCGCACTACTTGCGCCCTAGTTGCTCCTCAGTTGGACACTAGCTATACCCTAGTTGCGCCCTAGTTGCACCCTAGTTGCGCCCTAGTTGCGTGCTACTTACGCCCTAGTTGCACCCTTGTTGCGCCCTAGGAGCACCTCAGTTGGGTACTAGCTAAGCCCTCGTTGCGTCCTAGTTGCGCCCTAGTTGCGCCCTAGTTTTGCTCTCGTTGCGCCCTTGTTACGCCATACTAACGCCCTACTTGCGCCCTAGTTGCACCCTAGGTCCGCCCTAATTGCGCCCTAGTTGCGTCTACGTTTGGCGCTAGCTATGCTGTAGTTGCGCCCTACTTGCGCCCTAGTTGCACCCTACTTGCACCCTACTTGCATCCTACTTGCGTCCTAGTTACGCCCTAGTTGTGCCCTAGTTGTGCCCTAGATCCGCTTCAGTTGGACACTAGCTACGCCCTAGTTGCGCCATAGTTGTGCCCTAGTTGCGCCCTAGTTGCGCCCTACATGCTTCCTAGCTATGCCCTAGTTTCCCCCCAAGTTGCGCCTCCGTTGGGCACCAACTACGGCCTAGTTGCGCCCTAGTTGTGCCCTAGTTGCACCCTAGTTGTGTCCTAGTAGTGCCCTAGTTGCGCCCTACTTGCGCCCTACTTGTGCCCTAATTGCACCCTCCTTGCATCCTAGTTGTTCCCTAGTTACACCATAGTTACGCCCTATATTTGCTGTAGTTGCACCCTACTTACGTCCTACTTACACCCTACTTGCGCCCTACTTGCACCCTAGTTCCGTCCTAGGTGCGCCTCAGTTGGACACAAGCTACGCCCTACGTGGGTTCTAGTTGTACCCTAGTTGCGCCCTTGTTGCTCCCAAGTTGCACCGTACTTGCACCCTACTTGTGCCCTAGTTGCGTCCTAGTTGCGCCTTACTTGTGCCCTACTTGCGCCCTAGTTGCACCATAGTTGTACCATAGTTACGTCCAAGCTTCTCCCTAGTTACGCCCTACTTGTACCCTAGTTGCGCCTAGTTGCGTCCTAGTTGTGCCCTAGTTGCACCCTAGTTGCATCCGAATTGCACCCTACTTGTGTCCTAGTTGTATCCTACTTGCGTCCTACTTGCGCCCTAGTTGCATCATAGTTGCGACTTAGTTGCACCTCAGTTGGGCATTAGCTACGCCCTAGTTGCACCCTATTTATGCCCTAGTTGCGCCCTACTTGTACCCTACTTGCGCCTTAGTTGCGCACTAGTTGCGCCCTAGTTGTGTCCCAGTTGCGCCCTAGTTGCGCCCTAGTTGCGTCCTAGTTACGTCCTGGTTGCGCCCTACTCGCGCCGTACTTGCACCCTACTTGTGCTCTAGTTACACCCTAGTTGCGCCCTAGTTGCGCCCAAGTTGTACCCTAGTTGTGCCCTAGTTGTCCCCTAGTTGCACCCTGCTTGTGCCATAAATGCGTCCTAGCTGCGCCCTATTTGCAGCCTACGTGCGTCCTACTTGGGCCCTAGTTGCGCATTAGTTACACCCTAGTTGTGCCCTAGTTACGCCCTAGTTGCACTCTACTTGCGCCTTAACTGCGCCCAACTTGCGCCCTAGTTGCGCCTTAGTTGCGCCTCAGTTGGGCAATAGCTACACCCTGGTTGCTCCCTAGTTGCGTCCTAGTTGCTCCCCACTTCTGCCCTACTTGCGTCCTACTTGCGCCCTACGTGCGCACTAGTTGCACCCTACTTGCGGCCTACTTGTGCCCTATTTGCGCTCTAGTTTTGCCCTATTTGCTCCTCAGTTGGGCACTAGCTATGCCCTAGTTGCGCCCTAGTTGCACCCTAGTTGCGCCCTGGTGGCGCCTTACTTGCGCCCTAGTTGCGCCCTAGTTGTAGCCTAGTTGCGTCCAAATTACGCCCTAGTTGTCCCCTACTTGCACCCTAGATACACCCTACTTGCTCCCTAGTTGCGCCCTAGTTGTGCCTTAGTTGGGCACTAGCTACGTCCTAGTTGCGCCCTAGTTACGCCCTGATTGTACCTTAGTTGCGCCCTGCTTGCGTCTTAGTTGCGCCCGACTTGCGCCCTAGTTGCGCCTCAGTTGGACACTAGCTATAACCTAGTTGCGTCCTAGTTGCGTCCTAGTTGCGTCCTAGTTGGGGCCGTCTTGCACCCTACTTGTGCCCTAGTTGTGCCTAACTTGCGCCCTAGTTGCGCCCTACTTGCGTCCTAGATGCGCCCAAGTTGCGCCCTAGTTCCGTTCTACTTGCGCCCTAGTTGCGTCCTGGTTGCACCCTAGATGCGCCTTACTTGCGTCCTAGTTGCACCCTAGTTATAGCATAGTTGCACCCAATTTGCGCTATTGTTGAGCCCTACTTGCACTCTACTTGCACCCTTCTTGCTCCCTAGTTGCGCCCTACTTGCGCCTTAGTTGGGCACTAGCTACGTCCTAGTTGTGCCCTATTTGTGCCCTATTTGCGCCCTACTTGTACCCTAGTTTAGCCCTAGTTGCGCCCTCGTAGTGCCCTAATAGCGACCTACTTGTGTCCTGGTTGCGCCCTAGTTGCGCCCTAAGTGCGACCTAGTTGCGCCCTAGTTGTGCCTCAGTTGGGCACTAGCTTCGCCCTCGTTGCGCCCTAGTTACACCCTAGTTGCGTCCTAGTTGCATCCTACTTGCATCCCGCATGTGCCCTACGTGCACCCTAATAGAGCCCTAGTTGCATCCTTTTTGTGCCCTACTTGCACCCTAGTTGCGCCGTAGTTGCGCCCTACTTGCCCCCTAGTTGCGTCGTTGTTGCGCCTCAGTTGGACACTACGTACGTCCTGGTTGCACCCTAATTGCGCCCTAGTCGCGCCCTAGTTGTGTCCTACGTATGCCCTACTTCCACCCTACTTGTGCCCTAGTTGCCCCCTATTTGCGCCCTACTTGTGCCCGAATTGCATCCTAGTTACGTCCTAATTGCGCCTCAGTTGGGCATTAGCTACACCCTAGTTGCGCCCTAGTTGCACCCTAGTTGTGCCCTATTTGCGCCCAACATGCGCCCTAGTTGCTCCTCAGTTGGACACTAGCTACGTCCTAGTTGCATCCTAGTTGCACCCTAGTTGCCTCGTAGTTGCGCCCTACTTGCATCCTAGTTCCGCCCTTGTTGCGCTCTAGTTGTGCCTATGTTGGGTACTAGCTACGTCCTATTTATGTCCTAGTTGCGCCATTGTCACGCCCTAGTTGCGTCCTAGTTGCGTCCTTGTTGCATCATACTCTTACGCCCTACGTTGCCCTAGTTGCACCCTAGTTGCGCCCTGGTTACGCCCCAGTTGCGCCTCAGTTGGACACTAGCTACACCCTAGATGCACCCTAGTTGCGTCCTAGTTGTACTTTACTTGCGTCCTACTTGCACCCAACTTGCGCCCTAGTTGCGCCCTAGTTGCGCCCTCATTGCGCCTCAATTGGGCACAAGCTATGCCCTGATTTACGCCCTAGTTGTACAATGGTCGCGCCCTAGTCGCACCCTTCTTGCGCCCTATTTGCGCCCTACTTGTTCCCTACTTGCGGCCTAGTTGCGCCCTCGTTGCACCCTAGTTGCGCCCTACTTGCGCCCTACTTGCACCCTCCTTGCGCCTTAGTTGCACCCTAGTTGTACCCTAGTCGCGCCCTACTTGTGCCCTACTTGCGCCCTCCTTGCACCCTAGTTGAGCCCTAGTTGAGCCCTGGTTGCGCCCTAGTTGCAAGTTGCGTCCTACTTGCACCCTAGTTGCGCCCTACTTGTGCCCTAGTTGCACCTCAGTTTGGTACTAGCTACGTCCTCGTTGCGTCCTAGTTGCACCCTAGTTACATCCAAATTGCGCCCTACTTGTGACCTAGTTGCACCCTACTTGCGCCCTAGTTGTGTCCTACTTGCGCCTTAGTTGCACCCTAGATACGCCTTAGTAGGGTACTAGCTACGTCCTAGTTGCGCCCAAGTTGCGCCCTAGTTGTGCGCTAGTTGCGTCCTACCTGCACCCTGCTCGCACCCTAGTTGCGCCCTAGTTGCACCCTAGTTGCATCCTACTTATAACCTACTTACATCCTAGTTGTGTCCTCCTTACGTCCTAGTTGTATCCTACTTGCGCCCTACTTGCACCCTAGTTGCGCCTTACATGCACCCTATTTGCGCCCTACTTGCGCCCTAGTTGTGTCCTAGTTGCGCCCTAGTTGCACCCTAGTTGCGCCCTAGTTTTGCCCTGGTTGTGCCCAACTTTCGTCCTAGTTGTGCCCTACTTGCGCCTCTGTTACGCCTCAGTTGGGCACTAGCTACGCACTAGGTGCACCCTAGTTGCGCCCTAGTTGCATCCTAGTTGTGCCCTACATATGTCATACTTGTGCCCTAGTTGCACCCTTCTTGCGCCCTACTTGCACGCTACTTGCACTTTAGTTGCGTCCTAGTTGCGCCTGAGTTGGGCACTAGTTACGCCCTAGTTGAGCCGTTGTTGCGCCATAGGTGTGCCCAACTTGCGCCCTACTTGCCCCCTAGTTGCGCCCTTGTTGCTCCCATAGTTGCACCCTCCGTGCGCCCTACTTGCACCCTAGTTGTACCCTTGTTATGTCCTAGTTTCACCCTACTTGTGCCCTACTTATGCCCTAGTTGCGACCTACTTGCGCCCTAGTTGCACCCTAGTTGCACCCTACTTGTGCCCTACTTGTGCCGTGGTTGCACCCTAGTTACACCTCAGTTGGACACTAGCTACGCCCTAGTTGTGCCCTAGTTGCGCCCTAGTTGCGCCCTAATTGCGCCCTACTTACGCCCTACTTACGCCCTACTTGCGTCTTAGTTGTGCCCTAGTTGTACCCTAGTTGCGCCCTAGTTGCACCCTGGTTGCATCCTACTTGCACCCTACTTGCGCCCTACTTGCGTCCTAATTGCGCCCTCCTTGCGCCCTGTTTGAGCCCTTTTTGAGCCCTAGTTGCGTCCTTCTTGCGCTCTACTTGCGCCCTACTTGCACCCTAGTTGCACCATAGTTGCGCCCTAGTTGTGCCCTACATGCTCCTTAGTTGGACACTAGCTCCGCCCTGGTTGCATCCTGGTTGCACCCTTCTTAAGTCCTTCTTGCACCCTACTTGTGTACTAGTTGCGCCCTACTTGCGTCCTACTAGCGCACAAGTTGTGTTCTAGTTGCGCCCTAGCTGCACCCTAGTTGTGCCTTAGTTTCATCCCACTTGTGACTAAGTTGCGCCACAGCTGCATCTTAGTTGGGTTCTAACTACGCCCTAGTTGCACCCTAGTTGCACGCTTGTTGCACACTACATGTCCCCTACTTGCACCCTAGTTGTGCCCTTCTTGCGCCCTACTTGCACCCTACTTGTACCTAAGTTGCGTCCTAGTTGCACCCTAGTTGGGCACAAGTTACGCCCTAGTTGCGCCCTAGTTGCACCCTAGTTGTACCCTAGGTGCGCCCTACTTGCATCCTAATTGTGCCCTACTTGCGCCCTACTTGCGCCCTAGTTACACCCTAGTTACAACTTAGTTGCATCCCACTTGCGCGCTTATTGCGCCCTACTTGCACCCTAGTCGAGCCCTAGTTGCGCCCTAGTTGCACCCTACTTGCGTCCTACTTGCACCCTGGTTCCGCCCTAGTTACGCCCTAGTTGTGCCCTAGTTGCACCCTATTTGTGCCTCAGTTGGGCACTAGCTACGCCCTAGTTGCGCCCTAGTTTCATAGTTGCACCCTAGTTACGTCCTACTCGCGCCTTACTTGCGCCTTAGTTGCGTCCTGTTGGAATCTCCTCCCAAAACTGACTCCGTGCAAGTCTATGGCCAGAAATTTTTCTTCCTACTAATGGGTGAGGTCCGGTGTCCAAACCACCTTGACTAACGGGTCTCTGGTTACTAGACTGTTCGGACCCCACCGTCAAGTTATCCCCAAATAAAGTGACACCTGTCACTTGCGTCCGGCTAGCGGAAAGAAGCCGTTGGTTAGTATTCTTGTCCTGGTATGCCCCTCTTTACTGAGGATGTTCATTCCCTCAAGTTAACAGAAGAGTTCTTTCAATCGTGTTCTCTTTTGGTTCCACGGCTTTGCCGCCGTGTCTCCGCTCTGCTCGCACATTGCATACCTTGTTTTTCGCCAGTCTCTCCCAACTCGGAGCTCTTCGCTCCATCACTCTCGCTCCTTCGCTCAACTCTCTCCAACCAGCCATCACTCGTCTTGCTCTCGCTCTCTCACAACACCTCGTCTACCTTGACTCCTCGGCGCTCCAGCCTCTCTCAAGCTCAGCGACTAGCTCCTCGGGACCGCTCTCATTTCCGTCACTCTTGTCGACGTACTCGTGCATGTTCCAATGCTTCTTCCTGCTCCTGCTACTGCCATTCTCATGCTTGCATTATTCTGACATGGTATCAGAGCATCGGGAAACATCACCTGGTGCCCCGTGACCTCGTCATCGTTTTGCCGCCGCCCTTACTCATCCGCCTGGATCTGCATTCCTCTGCCGCTACTACTGTTGCTTCGCGCCCCTCTGCTTTGCCAGCAACTGACATAAGCAGCACCGCTTCGAGTACTCCTTGTGCTGAAGAAACGCCACGGCATCCTGAGGAAGCCCTGCACCCATTCCGTGCCCGTGGCCAACTATTGGTGACTCGTCGTCTACAACAGCCGCAAGTAGCTCTTGAGCCGCTGCCTGCCGTCAACTACCTGGAAACTTCTTGCCGATTTGCCATCCGCTGCCTTTCATCTCCTCAACCTTCGCAAGCACCTCTGCCCCTCTCCTCTCCCCTCATCCGCCTCATCTGCTTCCTCTACTGCATCAGCCTCAACCCCCTCAGCTCCTGTGCATTCTTACTCTCGAGCCCCGTCCTCGCACTGCCTTCTCGCATCGTCAACAGCAGCAGAGTATCTCCCGCCGTCAGGACATCGGACATCGCCAGTCTTCCTGCTCCCATTGCGAGCCAACTGGGGAACAAGTCGTCACTCTCCTGACATCAGTGAATCAGTGTCTCTGCTCGCCGCACGACCTCCTCTGCTGCAACCGACTTCCTCTAGCTACCAGGATATCGGACACCACCAGTCTTCCTGCCCGTCGGTCTCGGGCCAACTGGGGAACAAGCCGTCGCTCTCCTCAAAGTAGAGCGCTTGGTTGTCGCGCACCGCCTCCTCTCTTGCCATCCTCTGCCTGCCGCAACCTCCATCTTCCACCTCCGCCGCATCGTCAGCAGCCTTTCGTTTCCTCATCCACATCTTCCTTTGTTGCCCTCAGCCCTTCTCATCATCTCCGCTCCGGCCTCCTTCATCAACTGAGCCTCATCTGCCTCCTCCGACTCGCCCGTCAGCACCAGCATCGTCCTCGCCATCATCCTTGCCGCCTCCGCATTCCTCCACCTCCGCATCTCTTTCCGCTCGGCACAAGGATCTGCCCGATCGCATCGCTCGTTGCGTAACGACCTGCACCCACGCCAAAACTTCCTGCAGCGCAAGTGGTTTGCCCCTGCGCCCACTCCTTCATTATCAACTTCCGCCTTCGCATCATCAGCATCTGTGGCCAGCACAAGGACCTGCACGAGCTAGCTGCCCGCTTTGCAGCACCCTGCACCCACGCCGGCAGCAGATTTCTCGCGGCGCATTGGCGCCTGCCTTCCACTTGCTGCATCCTATCCCTCTATTTCAGCAGCGCACGTGGTTTCGCCCCTGCACCCACTCAATCATCAATCGCTCCTCTGCTTTCCGCATCATCATCTACTCGGCACAAGGACCTGCCCGGTCGCATCGCCCGCTTCGCGACGACCTGCACCCACACCGAAACTTTCTGCAGCGCAAGTGGTTTTGCCCCTGCGTCCACTCCGACCCCCAACATCTCTCCACTTTCATCCTTTGCTTATTCTCCACTCTTTTCAAAAGATCTCAACCGGTCACATTGCCTGTTTCATGACAATCTGTGTCCACGTCACAGCACACAAAATTGCAACCACATCAGGCTTTGCCCTCTTCACTGAGTGCTGCACCTGGCAAGCTTCTGATCTCTCCCTGTAACAAATCATCCCGCAACTCCCACAGATGTTGGGCAGGGAGAATTCAGCCACTCAACGATGGCGTCTATGGTGGAGACATGGAAAACCCATCAGCCAAGGAGTTGTCAAACTGGCTCACAGGATCCCCATTCTCCACTTCAACGATGCAGGCGAAGTCAACCATGATGAGTGGCTCGCCGCAGTGGAACTACATGCAGATGTGAGCTTTGGCAGCCTTGAACTCTGGGACATTTTCAGCAAAGAGTGAGAATACTTCCACGTCGACCTCCCCACTCTCAACATTCGGCAGTACTGGAGCAACTACTTCCTTTCCGAATATCAAGCCCTGGTCATCCTGTACCTCACCACCGACCGTCCATTTCACTCTATCCTTTGGGCCTATGATCCCTACTCAAACGACATCTCCAGTCTCATGAGGCAAGAATGCAAACAACAAAGAGGACATCGATGGAGAATGAATCAACGAGAAAGGATCACCGTGGACGATCTCCCTGAGATCCCAGACATGCCATACCTTCACCTTCTACCCAGTCCACCAGCTCCACCTGCACCCTCACCTCATTGACACAAAATGGTGGACTGCTTCTGAATCACATCTCAGACCATACCAAATGCACTGCGTGAGTTTCAAGGGGATGTTGGAATTTCCTCACAAAACTGACTCCGTGCAAGTGTATGAACAGAGAATTTTCTTCCTAATAATGGTTCAGGTCCGGCCACCGAACTACGTTGACTAACGGGTCTCTGGTTACTCGACCATTCGGACACCACCGTCAAGTTATCCCCTAATAAAGTGACACCTGTCACTCGCGTCCGGCTAGTGAAAAGAAGCCGTTGGTTAGTATCATTGTCCTGTTCTGCCCCTTTTACCGAGGATGTTCATTTCCTTGAGTTATCCAGAACAGTTCTTTCCATCCTGTTCCCCTTTGGTTCCACGGCTTCGCTGCCTTGTCTTCGCTCTGCTCACACCTCGCATACCTTGTTTTTTGCCAGTCTCTCCAAACTCGCAGCTTTTCGCTCCTTCGCTCTCGCTCCTTTGCTCAACTCTCTCCAGCCAGCCATCACTTGTCTTGCTCTCGCTCTCTCACAACACCTCGTCTACCATTACTCCTCAGCACTCCAGCCTCTCTCAAGCTCAGCGACTAACTCCTCGCGAGCACTCTTGTTTCCGTCACTCTTGCCGACGTACTCGTGCATGTACCAATGCTTCTGCCTGCTTCTGCTACTGCCATTCTCAAGCTTGCATTCTTCTGACACGTCCTACTTGCACCCTTCTTGTGCCCGACTTGCGCCCTAGTTGCGCCCTAGTTGTGCCTCAACTGGGCACTAGCTACACTCTAGTTGTACCCTAGTTGCATCCTACTTGCACCCTTCTTGTGCCCGACTTGCGCCCTAGTTGCGCCCTAGTTGTGCCTCAACTGGGCACTAGCTACACTCTAGTTGTACCCTAGTTGCATCCTTCTTGCACCGTACGTGTGCCCTAGTTGCACCCTAGTTGCACCCTGTTTGTGCCCTACTTGTGCTCTACTTGCGCCCTAGTCGCGCCCTAGTTACACCCTGCTTGCGCCCTACATGCGCCCTACTTGAGACCTAGTTGCACCCTAGTTATGCCCTACTTATACCCTATTTGAGCCCTACTTGTGCCCTAGTTGTGTCCTACTTGGGCCCGACTTGTGCCCTAATTGCGCCATAGTTGCGCCTCAGTTGGGCACTAGCTACGTCCTAGTTGCGCCCTAGTTGTGCCCTAGTTGAACACTAGTTGCGCCCTACTTGCTCCCTACTTTCCCCCTAGTTGCGTCCTAGTTGCACCCTAGTTGCACCCTACATGCGCCCTACTTACGCCCTACTTACGACCTAGTTGCGCTCTTCTTGTGCCTTACTTGTGCCCTGTTTTCACCTTACTTGTGCCCTACTTGTGTCCCACTTGCACCCTAGTTGCACCCTAGCTGTACCCTATTTGTGTCTTAGTTGGACACTAGCTATGTCCTAGTTGCGCCCTAGTTACGCCCTAGTTGTGCACTAGTTGCGCCCTACTTGCGCCCTACTTGCCCCCTAGTTGAGCCCTTCTTACACCCATAGTTGCAGCCTACATGCGCCCTATTTGAGCCCTAGTTGTGTCCTAGTCATGCCCTAGTTGCACCCTATTGGCGCCCTACTTACACCCTAGTTGCAACCTAGTTGCACCCTAGTTGCACCCTAGTTGCACCCTACTTGCGTCCTACTTGCGCCCTAAATACACCCTGGTTGCACCTAAGTTGGGCACTAGCTACGTCTTTGTTGCGCTGTAGTTGCGCCCTAGTTGCCCCCTAATTACGCCCTACTTGTGCCCTAATTTTCCCCTGCTTGTGCCCTACTTGCGCCCTAGTTGCGCCTCCATTGGGCACAAGCTACGTCCTAGTTGCGCCATAGTTGCAGCCTCGTTGTATCCTAGTTGTACCCTAGTTCTACCCTACTTGCGCCCTACTTGCGTCCTACTTGTGCCCTAGTTACACCCTAGTTGCACCCTAGTTGTGCCCTACCTGCGCCCTACTTGCGTCCTCCTCACACCCTAGTTGCACCCTAGTTTTGCCTTTGTTGCACCCAATTTGCGCCCTACTTGTGCCCTATTTGCACCCTAGTTGAGCCCTAGTTGTGCCCTTTTTGCGCTTTACTTGCGTCGTACTTGCGCCCTAGTTGCACCCTAGTTGTGCCCTAGTTGCGCCTTAGTTGTACCTCACTTGGACACTAGCTACGTCCTGGTTGCGCCCTAGTTGTGCCCTAGTTGTGCCCTAGTTGCATCCTACTTGCAACCTTCTTGCGCTCTACTTCCGCCCTAGTTGCGCCCTACTTGTGTCCTTCTTGCGTCCTACTTGCGCCCGACTTGTACCCTTGCTGCGTTCTAGTTGCGCCTCAGTTGGGTACTAGCTACGCCCTAGTTGCGCAGTAGTTGCGCCCTTGTTCCCTAGTTGCATCCTATTTACACCCTATTTGCGCCCTAGTCGCACCCTAGGTGCGCCCTAGTTGCGCCCTACTTGCGCCTCAGTTGAGCACTAGGTACGTCCTAGTTGCGCCCTAGTTGCACCCTACTTGCGCCCTACTTACGCCCTACTTGCGCCCCACATGAATCCTAGTTATGCCCTAGTTGTGCCCTAGTTGTGCCCTGGTTGCGCCTCAGTTGGACACAAGCTACGTCCTAGTTTACGCCCTAGTTGCACCCTAGTTGCGCCCTAGCTGCGCCCTACTTGCGCACTACTTGTGCCTTACTTGCACCCTACTTGCCCCCTACTTGCGCCCTAGTTGCGTCCTAGTTGCACCCTAGTTACAGCCTACTTGTGTCCTACTTTCGCCCTCCTTGCGACCTAGATGCACCTTAGTTACGCCCTAGTTGAACCCTAGGTGCGTCCTACTTGCGCCCTACTTGAGCCCTAGTTGAGCCATAGTTGTGCCCTAGTTATGCACTATTTGCGCCCTACTTGCACCCTAGTTGCGCCCTAGTTCCACCTTACTTGCGCCATAGTTGCACCTCAGTTTGGTACTAGCTACGCCCCCGTTGCATCCTAGTTGCGCCCTAGTTGCGCCCTAGTAGCGCCCTAGCTGTGCCTGACTTGGACCCTACTTGAGCCCGGGTTGCGTCTTAGTTGCGCCCTAGTTGTGCCCCAGTTGGACACTAGCTACACCCTAGTTGTGCCCTAGTTGCACCCTAATTGCATCCTACATGCCCTCTACTTGCACCCTAGTTGCGCCCTAGTTGCACCAGTTGAGTCCTACTTGCACCCTACTTGCGCCCTAGTCGTGCCCTCTTTACGCCCAAGTTGCTCCCTACCTGGGTCTTACTTGCACCCTAGTTGCGCTCTTGTTGCGCCTTACTTGCGCCCTACGTGCACCAAAGAATTTCAGTATGGATGGTCAATGTTCACAACCCATAACACAAGTCATAAATGGTCAGAGGGGGAAACAATGAATTCGGAATCCAGGTTTTCAACTAGCAAGTACAACGACCTTGAATAACTTGTAGCACGGTGTGGCTACCATGTAAAATGACCAACCGAATTAGGCATATGTACAGCATTAGACAAAAGAAATCCGCTGTGTGTGGTCAACGTTGACAACTCATAATACTAGTCACAAATATTCAGAGGGGCAAACAATGGTTTGGGAACACCATGTATCAACTAGCAAGCACAAGGACCTTCAATGAGTAGTGGCATGGTGTGGCTACCATGTACAACGATCAACCAAAGTAGGCAAGTGTCACTGACCATGACCAAAGAATGTCAGTATGTGTGGTCAACTTTGACAACTCATAACACGAGTCACGAATGGTCAGAGGGGGGGAACAATGGGCTGTGAATACTAGTTATCGATTAGCAAGTACAAAGACCTTCAATATGTAGTGGCATAGTGTAGCTAGCATGCACAGTGAGCAACCAAAGTATGCATATGTCACTCACCATGACCAAAGAATTTCACTTCATGTGGTCAACGTTGAGTACTCACAACAAGATCCCCAGATAGTCGGAGGGGGTAACAATGGTTTGGGAACACTGGCTATCAACTGTAAACCACAAAGAACTTCAGTACGTAGTGACAAGGCGTGGCAACCATGTACAGTGACAACCCAAAGTAGGCATATGCCACCAACCTTTGACCAAAAGAATTTCACAGTGTATGGTCAACGTTGAAAACTCGTAACACGAGTCGCAAATGGCCAGAGGGGGAAACAATGGGTTGGGAGCACTAGTTATCAACTAGCAAGTACAAATACCTTCAACAAGAAGTGGTACGGTTTGGCTAGCGTGCACAGTGACAAGCCAAAGGACGCATACGTCACTCACTAAACCCAAAAAAAGCCCACTCTATGTGGTCAACACTGACAACTCATAACACGAGTCACAAATGGTCAGAGGGATATACAATGGTTTCGGAACCATATGTTTTGACTATAAAGGACAAAGAACTCCAATACGTAGTGGCACGGTGTGGCTACTATGCACACCGAACAACCAAACTAGGCATATGACACTGACCATGACGAAAGAATTTCAGTATGGGTGGTCACTGTTCACAACCCATAACACGAGTCACAAATGGTCAGGGGGGGAACAATGGTTTTGGAATATTTATTTTCAACTAGCATGTACAACTACGCTCAATAAGTAGTAGCACGGTGTGGCTATCATGCACAACGACGCACCAAAGTAGGCATATGTACTGCCTTTTACCACAGAAATCTACTGTGTATGGTCAACATGGACAACTCATAATACGATTGACAAATGGTCTGAGGGGGAAACAATGGTCTCGGAACACCAGGTATCAACTAGCAAGCACAGGGACCTTCAATAAGTAGTGGCACGGTGTGGCTACCATTTACAATGACCAACCAAAGTAGGCATGTGTCACTGACCATGACCAAAGAATGTCACGATGTGAGGTCAACTTTGACAACTCATAACACGAGTCACAAATGGTGAGAGGGGAAAACAATGGTTTGTGAATACTAGCGATCGATTAGCAAGTACAAAGACTTTCAATATGTAGTGGCACGGTGTTTCTACCATGCATAGTGACCAACCAAAGTATGCATATGTCATTCACCATGACCAAAGAAATTCACATCATGTGGTTAACATTAACAACTCACAACAAGAGTCAAAGATAGTCAGAGGGGGTAGCAATGGTTTGGGAACACTGGCTATCAACTAGAAAGCACGAAGACCTTGAGTACGTACTGACACAGCGTGGCAACCATGTACAGTGACAAACCAAAGTAGGCATATCCCCCTGACCATGACCAAAAGAATTTCACAGTGTGTGGTCAACGTTGAAAACTCATACCACCAAAAACAAATGGTGAAAGGGGGAAAGGATTGGTTGGGAACACTAGTTATAAACTAGCAAGTACAAGAACCTTAAAAAAGAAGTGGCACGATGTGGCTAGCGTGCATAGTGACCAACCAAAGGATGCATACGTCACTGACTATGACCAAAGAAGTCCACTATGTGTGGTCAACATTGACAACTCATACCTTGAGACACAAATGGTCAGAGGGAGAGACAATGGTTTGCGAACCTTGTGTATTGACTACAAAGGACAAAGAACTTCAATACGTAGTGGCACGATGTGGCCACTATGCACACTGAACAACCAAACTAGGCATATGTCACTGACCATGACCAACAAATTTCTGTATGGGTGGTCAACCTTGACAATCCATAACACAAGTCACAAATGGTCAGAAGGGGAAACAATGGTTTCAGAATATTAGTCTTCAACTAGCAAGTACAACTACCTTCAATAAGTAGTAGCACGGTGTGGCTACCATGCACAATGAGCGACCAAAGTAGGCATATGTACTGCCTTTGACCCAAGTTATCCGCACTGTGTGGTCAACGTTGACAACTCATAAAACCAGTCACAAATGGTCAGAGGGGAAAACAGTGGTTTGGGAATACCAGGTATCAACTAGTAACCAAAGGGACCTTCAATAAGTTAAGGCACGGTGTGGCTACCATGTGCAATGACAAACCAAAGGAGAAATGTGTCACTGACCATGACCAAATAATATCACTATGGGTGGTCAACTTTGACAGCTCATAACACGATTCACAAATGGTCAAAGGGGGAGGCAAAGGTTTGTGAATACTATTTATCGATTAGCAATTACAAAGACCTTCAATATGTAGTAGCACAGTGTGGCTACCATGCACAGTACCAACCAAAGTATGTATATGTCACTGATCATGACCAAGGAGTTTCACTTCATGTGGTCAATGCTGACAACTCACAAGAAGACTCCATATAGTCAGAGGGAGTAACAATGGTTTTGAAATACTGGCTATCAACTAGAAAGCACAAAGACCTTCAGTAAGTAATGACTCGGTGTGGCAACCATGTACAGTGACAAACCACTTGCAAGTGGTTACAAGTGGTTGTGAGTGGTCGCTAGTGGTTGTGAGTGGTTGCAAGTAATTGCAAGTGGTTGCGAGTGCTTGTGAGGGGTTGCGAGTAGTTGCCAATGGTTGAGAGTGGTTGCGAGGGGTTGCTAGTGGTTCCGAGTGGTTGCGAGTGGTTGCAAGTGGTTTCAAGTGGTTGCAAGTTGTTGCGAGTGGTTGCAAGTGGTTACAAGTGGTTGCATGTGGTTACAAGTGGTTGTGAGTGATTGCGAGTGGATGCGAGTGGTTCTAGGTGGTTGTGAGTGGTTGGGAGTGGTTGCGCGTGGTTGCGAGTGGTTGCAAGTGGTTGCGAGTGGTTGCGAGAGGTGTTGTGTGGTTGCAAGTGGTTGCGAGTGATTGCGAGTCGTTGCAAGTGGTTGTGAGTGGTTGCAAATGGTTGCGAATGGTTGCGAGTGGTTGCGAGTGGTTACGAGTGGCTGCGTGTGGCTGTGAGTGGTTGCGAGTGGTTGCAAGTGGTAGCAAATGGTTGCGAGTGGTTGCGAGTGGTTGCAAGTGGTTGC
>SZWC01002313.1:33136-44027 GCA_023375785.1 Penium margaritaceum | reverse complement strand
AGTGGTTGCGAGTGGTTGCGAGTGGTTGCGAATGGTTGCGAGTTGTTGAGAGTAGTTGCAAGTGGTTGCGAGTGGTTGCGAGTGCTTGTGAGTTGTTGCGATGGTTGCGAGTGCTTGCGAGCTGTTGCGAGTTGTTGCCAATGGTTGTGAGTGGTTGTGAGTGGTTGCGAGTGACTGTGAGTCATTGCAAGTGGTTGCGAGTGGAAGTGAGTTTTTGCGAGTGGCTGCAAGTGGTTTTGAGTGGTTGCGAGTCACTGCGAGAGGTTGCAAGTGGTTGCGAGTAGTCACGGGTGGTTGCGAGTCGTCGGAAGTGGTTGCGAGTGGTTGTGAGTGGTTGCGAGTGGTTGTGAGTGGTAGCAAGTGGTTGCGAGTGGTTTCGAGTGTTTGCGAGTGGTTGCGAGTGGTTGCAAGTTGTTACAAGTGGTTGCGAGTGGTTGGGAGTGGTTGCGAGTGGTTGCGAGTGGTTGCGAGTGGTTGTGAGTGGTTGCATGTGATTGTGAGTGCTTCTGAGTAGTTGCGAGTGGTTGCCAGTGGTTGCGAGTGGTTGTGAGTGGTTGCAAGTTGTGTGCGAGTGGTTGCAAGTGGTTGCGAGTGGTTGCGAGTGGTTGCAAGTGGTTGCAAGTGGTTACAAGTGGTTGTGAGTGGCTGGGAGGGGTTGTGAGTTTTTGGGACTAGTTGTGAGTGGTTGCGAGTGGTTGCAATTGGTTACAGGTGGTTGAAGGTGGTTGTGAGTGGTTGCTTGTGGTTGTGAGTGGTTGCAATTGGTTGCGAGTGGTTGTGAGGGGTTGCGAGTGGTTGCGAGTGGATGCGACTGGTTGCGAGTGGTTGCTATTGGTTGCGAGTGGTTGTGAGTGGTTGCGAGTGGTTGCAAGTGGTTGCAAGTGGTTGCGAGTGGTTACGTGTAGTTACGAGTGGTTACAAGTGGTTACGAGTGGTTGTGAGTGGTTCTGAGTGGTTGCGAGTGGTCGCAAGTGGTTGTGAGTGGTTGGGAGTGGCTTCGCGTGGTGGCAAGTGGTTGCAAGTGGTTGCGAGTGCTTGCGAGAGGTGTTTTTTTGTTGCGTGTGGTTGCGAGTGGTTGCGAGTGGTTGCAAGTGGCTGTGAGTGGTTGCAAATGGTCGCAAGTGGTCGAGATTGGTTGCGAGTGGTTACGAGTGGCTGCGAGTGGATGCGAGTGGTTGCGAGTGGTTGCAAGTGGTTGCGAATGGTTGCGAGTGGTTGCAAGTGGTTGCAAAAGGTTTCAATTTGTTGCGAGTGGTTGCAAGTGGTTGCGAGTGGTTGCGAGTGGTTGCAAGTGGTTGCGAATGGTTGCGAGTGGTTGCGAGTGGTTGCGAGTGGTTGTGAGTGGTTGCATGTGATTGTAAGTGCTTCTGAGTAGTTGCGAGTGGTTGCCAGTGGTTGCGAGTGGTTGTGAGTGATTGCGAGTGGTTGCGAGTGGTTGCGAGTGGTTGTGAGTGGTTGCATGTGATTGTAAGTGCTTCTGAGTAGTTGCGAGTGGTTGCCAGTGGTTGCGAGTGGTTGTGAGTGATTGCGAGTGGTTGCGAGTGGTTGCGAGTGGTTGTGAGTGGTTGCATGTGATTGTAAGTGCTTCTGAGTAGTTGCGAGTGGTTGCCAGTGGTTGCGAGTGGTTGTGAGTGATTGCGAGTGGTTGCGAGTGGTTGCGAGTGGTTGTGAGTGGTTGCATGTGATTGTAAGTGCTTCTGAGTAGTTGCGAGTGGTTGCCAGTGGTTGCGAGTGGTTGTGAGTGATTGCGAGTGGTTGCGAGTGGTTGCGAGTGGTTGTGAGTGGTTGCATGTGATTGTAAGTGCTTCTGAGTAGTTGCGAGTGGTTGCCAGTGGTTGCGAGTGGTTGTGAGTGATTGCGAGTGGTTGCGAGTGGTTGCGAGTGGTTGTGAGTGGTTGCATGTGATTGTAAGTGCTTCTGAGTAGTTGCGAGTGGTTGCCAGTGGTTGCGAGTGGTTGTGAGTGATTGCGAGTGGTTGCGAGTGGTTGCGAGTGGTTGTGAGTGGTTGCATGTGATTGTAAGTGCTTCTGAGTAGTTGCGAGTGGTTGCCAGTGGTTGCGAGTGGTTGTGAGTGATTGCGAGTGGTTGCGAGTGGTTGCGAGTGGTTGTGAGTGGTTGCATGTGATTGTAAGTGCTTCTGAGTAGTTGCGAGTGGTTGCCAGTGGTTGCGAGTGGTTGTGAGTGATTGCGAGTGGTTGCGAGTGGTTGCGAGTGGTTGTGAGTGGTTGCATGTGATTGTAAGTGCTTCTGAGTAGTTGCGAGTGGTTGCCAGTGGTTGCGAGTGGTTGTGAGTGATTGCGAGTGGTTGCGAGTGGTTGCGAGTGGTTGTGAGTGGTTGCATGTGATTGTAAGTGCTTCTGAGTAGTTGCGAGTGGTTGCCAGTGGTTGCGAGTGGTTGTGAGTGATTGCGAGTGGTTGCGAGTGGTTGCGAGTGGTTGCGAGTGGTTGCAAGTGGTTGAAAGTGGCTACAAGTGGTTGAGAGTTGATGCAAGTCGTTGTGAGTGGTCGCAAGAGGTTGGGCGTGGTTGCGAGTGGTTACGATTGGTTGAGAGTGGTTACGAGTAGTTGCGATTTGTTGCAAGTTGTTGTGAGTGGTTTCGAGTGGATGTGAGTGGTTGTGAGTGGTTGCAAGTGGTTGCCAGTTGTTGCGAGTAATTACGAGTGGTTGTGCATGGTTGCAAGTGGTTGCCAGTGGTTGCGCGTTGTTGCAAGTGGTTGTGAGTGGTTGCAAGTGGTTGCGAGAGGTTGTGAGTGGTTCCACGTGATTACGAGTGGTTGCAAATGGTTGCGAGTGGTTGCGAGTGGTTGCGGGTGAATTCGAGTGGTTGTGAGTGGTGGCGAGTGGTTGTGATTTGTTGCGAGTGGTTGCGGGTGGTTGTGAGTGGTTGCGAGTCGCTGCAAGTGCTTGTGATTTGTTGTGCGTGATTGCGAGAGGTTGCAAGTGGTTTCGAGTAGTCGCAAGTGGTTCGAGTCGTCACGAGTAGTTGCAAGTTGTTTCGAGTGGTTGCGAGTGGTTGCGAGTGGTTGCAAGCAGTTGCGAGTGGTTTGAACTGGTTGCAAGTGGTTGGGAGTGGTTGAAGCTGTTGCGAGTGTGTGCGAGTTGTTGGGAGTGGTTGCGAGTTGTTGCGGATGGTTGCAAGTGGTTATGAGAGGTTGCGAGTAGTTGCGAGTGGTTGCAAGCCATTGTGAGTGGTTGCGAGTGGTTGCGAGTGGTTGCGAGTGGTTGCGAGCGGCTGCGACTGGTTGCGAGTGGTTGTGAGTGCTTGCGAGTTGTTGAAAGTGGTTGCGAGTGGTTGCGCGTGGTTGCGAGTGGTTGCGAGCGGCTGCGACTGGTTGCGAGTTGTTGCAAGTGGCTGCAAGTGGTTGCGAGCAGTCACAAGTACTTGCGAGTAGTTGCGAGTGGTTGTGCATGTTTGCGAGTGGTTGCGAGTGGTTGGGAGTGGTTGCAAGTGGTTGTGAGAGGTTGGGAGTGGTTTTGTGTGGTTGCGAGTGGTTGTGAGTGGGTACGAGTACTTGCGTATGGTTTCGAGTGGTTGCGAGTGGTGGCAAGCGGTTGCGAGTGGTTGCAAGTGGTTGTGAGTGGTTGCAAGTGGTTGCAAGTGGTTGCCAGTGGTTGTGAGTGGCGAGTAGTGGTTGCGAGTGGTTGCGAGTGGTTGTGAGTGGGTACGAGTACTTGCGTATGGTTTCGAGTGGTTGCGAGTGGTGGCAAGTGGTTGCGAGTGGTTGCAAGTGGTTGTGAGTGGTTGCAAGTGGTTGCAAGTGGTTGCCAGTGGTTGTGAGTGGTTGCAAGTGGTTGCGAGTGGTTACGAGTTGTTGCGAGTGGTTTCAAGTGCTTGTGAGTGGTTGCAAGTGGTTGCGATTGGTTGCGAGTGGTGCACGTGATAACGAGTAGTTGCGAGTGGTTGCAAGTGGCTGCAAGTGGGTGCGAGGGGTTGCAAGTGTGAGTGGTTGCCAGTGGTTGCAAGTGGTTGTGACTTGTTGCAAGTGGTTGTGAGTGGTTGCGAGTGGTTGCGAGTGGTTGCAAGTACTTGTAAGTGGTTGCAAGTAGTTGCGAGTGGTTGTGAGTGGTTGCGAGTGGTTGCTATTGGTTGTGAGTGGTTGCGAGTGTCAGAATGAGATCCGCGTGGTGCGGTCCCGACGTTTTTCTGATCGTCTCTAGTGGTTCACGTCTACTGTTTTGGGCGAATCTGAGACTCAGCATGAGCTTTCTGGTCACCTCACGCTATGTGAGCAAGAATTTAGAGACAGTCCGTTTGTGATGGGAACAACGTCGTTTGCGTTAGTTTTTGAACATGGACATGATCACAACATTTGTAGGGCTAGTCATGAGCTTTCCAACGCACCAAACCGTCCTCGATTCGGCAAAGCGTAGCTCACGTTATGCTTGCCAAAGCGCAGGTCTCACCCACCACAGAAGCCTGACGCCGCCACTTTCTGTGGCGCCTTCATTCACATGCGAAGCGCCTTTCCCAGGGCGCATGTCCCATTGCACATGGTGTGGGGGTCCCCGTCACTGTTACCACGCACCCTACCCTCTTTTGGGTGGTGTTTGGTGATGGGGTGTGACGAGGTTCGAAACCTGTCCGCGGACGTGCAGTCAGTATTTTGATGAAGTCCCCAAGTAACAAAACGTACTACTGAGTTTCGGACGTCGAGCCAGGATTTTGGCTAAGTCCCTCAGTAACAACCTGCACAACTGGATCCGGTGGATGATCTGCCGGATCAGGTGGATCATCCACCGGACGCCTCGGCAGGCTTATCCGAGCATTTTCTCCAGATGGTTTTTTTGTTACTCGGTCCGGTCGATTATCGACCGGATTTCGAGTCGCAGCCGGCTCCCAGAGCCGTCGCGCATACCCCAACTTTGGAAAGCCATATCTCCCTCGATACTTTTCCGATTCCAGCGAAACAACTTCCACAGGTTTCAACGACTTGTCAAGTTTCAGGGGAAATCCTCCATTTTAGGATCCGAGCAAATGTTGAGTCCCCAGATTTGTTGGAGCGGAGTTTCCATTTTCTGGCGGCTCGTCAGCGCCTCCCGGCGCCGCAGTTGGGCATGCGGAGGGGCAATTTTTCAACATTCTCCCCCGTGCACCTTCCATGCCCGCTGCTCTTGCTTGCTCTCACTCATCTTCCGCTTCGCCCTCCAGCCCATCATAGCTGGTCATCCCAAGTCCGGCCACGCTCATCGCGTGCCGGTTTGCGGGTTGCGCTTTGGTCAAGCAATCCGCAAGCATGCTGTGCCCGCTGTAGTGCTACAGCACCACTTGCCCCTTCTCGACCATGTCCCGTGCGTAATGGTAACGCACGTCAATGTGCTTCGTCCTCCTGTGCTGCGCCGGGTTGTTGGTCAGCGAGATGGAGCCGGTGTTGTCCTCGTGCACCACCGTAGGCTCCAGCTGCGGCACGCCCAGCTCCCCCAGCAACCTGCGGAGCCACACCGCCTCCTTGACCGCCTCGGCCAGCGCGATGTACTCAGCTTCCACTGTGGAGGTGGCAACGCAGTCCTGCTTCCTGCTGCACCACGAGACCGCTGCACCAGCGAGGAAGAACACGTAGCCGGATGTGGACTTCCGCTTGTCCACATCCCCAGCGTAGTCTGCGTCCGTGTAGCAGACCAGACGGAAAGGGTCCGCCCGCCCCTTGCTGTCAAACCTCAGGCACGCGTGCCGCGTCGCCTGCAGGTAGCGGAGGATGCGCTTGACCGCTTGCCAGTGTAGTGGCCCTGGATCAGCCACGTACCTCCTCACTTGGCCCACCGCATAGGCCAGGTCCGGTCAAGTCGCCACCATGGCGTACATGAGGCTGCCCATCGCCGATTGGTAAGGCACCCCTGCCATATCCTTCCGCTCTTCTTTTGTTTGCGACGCCATTGCCGCACTCAGTTCATAGGTTGTGGAGACAAGACTGCACACTGGTTTGCAGTCCTCCATGCCGTACCGCTTCAGCACCTCGGCCACGTATTTGGCCTGCCCCAGCTCAAGCGTGCGCGCCCTCCGGTTCCGCGTAATGCTCACCCCGAGGTAGAACTCCACCTCCCCCATGTCTGACATCTGGAACCTGCTGCTCAGCTGCTCTTTCAGCTGCTGTAGGCTTGGCAGGTCTGAGGAGCACAAGATCAGATCGTCCACGTAGAGTGCGACAATCTGATGGAGCTTCTTGCTGTGCTGCACGTACACACTGTGATCCGCCTCACAGCGCTTGAAGCCGAGTTGTGCCATGAAGCTGTCCATCTGTTGGTACCAGCATCGGGGCGATTGTTTTAGCCCGTACAAGGACTTCCGCAGCTTGCACACCTTGCCCTCCGGCGCCTCCACCCCCTCCGGCACCTCCATGTAGATTTCCTTCTCGATGATGCCATTGAGGAAGGCCATCTTTACGTCCATTTGGTGGAGCTCCATGTCCTTCACGGCTGCCACCGCAAGGATCGCCCGGATGCTTGTGAACTTAACAACGGGGGCGAACGTCTCATCGTAGTGCTCGCCCTTACGCTGTGCGTACCCCTTCGCCACGAGCCGCGCCTTGTACTTGTCAACCACACCTTCCTTTGTGAACTTGGTCTTGAAGACCCACTTGGAGCCGATGACCTTGGCGTCTTTCGGCCTGTCAACCAGCTACCACGTGTCATTTTCTGCAATGGACGCCAACTCCGACTTGATGGCGGCGTCCCACTGCTTTCCCTCGGGCCGCGCAAGCGCCTCTTGTACGGTCGTCAGCTCCGTTGATGCAGCCAGCATGCACCGCGTCATGCCAATCCATCGACCGGTGCCTGCATTGAAACGCTTCCCTGCTCTCCGCTGCTTCGCGCTGCGGCGCAGCAGTCTTGGCGGCATCTCGTCACTGTGCTGCGATCCTTCCGATTTAGCTTGCTCCGGTGAGTCATTGACCGGACGGCTTCCCGAGGATTCTTCCCGCTCCGGTGAACCATCAACCGGGCAAGCGGCGCGTCCAAAGGATTTTTCTCCGATGCCCGACGCGAACTCTGCCGAGAGTGCGCGCTTCGGCACCCGCGGCGCCTCCTTTGACGGATCATTCCGCCGGATCTCCACCTTAGCTGCATCATCGTCGGAGTCCTCCGCGTCGGCTGCTGCACCTGCTGCACCGCCGCGCTCCGATGCCGCATCATCGACTTCCGCGTCCGCCGGCTCCTCCTCGTAGTCAAGGAGCTGGACCCTCTCCCCCTGTTCTGGAGTGTTCCCGACGCTCATGTCGTTGCTGCTGCTGCTGAAGCTTTGCTGCTCGTCGAACTCGACATCACGACTGTGTATGATCTCTTGCGTGCGCGGGTCCTAGAGCCGATACGCCTTTTGCGTGCTCTCGTAGCCGAGGAACAAACACGGCTTCGCCCGCGGTTCCAGCTTGCTGTCGCGTCGTTGCGCCGCCTGCACCATCGCATGCGCCTTGCACCCGAACACCTTCAGGTGCGCCACGTTTGGCTTGCGCCCGCTCCAAACCTCCTGCAGCGTCTTCCAGCCGCCCTTGCCCTTCAGCACCGCTGTTGGGGTGAGGTTGATGGTGTAGCTTGCTATACGCACAGCCTCCGTCCAGAAACCTCGCGGCAACCCTGCATCCACAAGCATGGTCCGCACCATGTTGAGCAGCGTCTGGTTCGCCCGCTCCGCCACTTCGTTGGACTGTGGCGAGCACGGCGTAGTGTATTCCCACTTGATGTCCTGCTGTTTCATCCACCCACTGCAGTCCACGTACTCTCCGCCATTGTCGCTGCGTAGCGCTCTGACCTTCCGACCAGTCTGCCTCTCCACCGCTGTGACGTACTCCTTCAGCCGGTCCAGGACCTCGCCTTTCCGCTTCACAAAGTACACGTAGAGCTTCTTGCTGCAGTCGTCAATGAAGGTGACAAAGTATCTGAAGCCGCCGTTTGACGGTGTTTTGAACGGTCCGCACACGTCGCTGTGCACGACCTCCAGCAGGTCCTTTGCGCAAGCCATGTTCTCGTTGAACGGCTTGCGCCGCGCCTTGTCCAAAATGCAAGGCTCGCACGTTTTGTGCGTTGCTGCATCTGCTGCCGCGTCTGCACCGTCGATGACAAGGCCGCGCACCATGTCGCGCTTCGCCATCTCCTTAGCGGTTGCGGGCGCCGAATGCCCCAACCGTCGGTGCCAGAGCTCCAGATCAGCACTTCCTCCCTTAGCCATGTTGACGACGCGCTCCTGCAAATCTGCTGCGTCTGATGCCGCAGGGACCACTTTGGTCTCCACGATGTATAGACCGCCCTCGCGCTTCGCCTCCAGCACGACCTCGCCGTCATCGTCGATGCGCACCACTGCATCTTTCCTGCGGAAGAGCACCTCATACCCCTTGTCCGTCAAGCGGCTGACACTCAAAATATCAGCCAGGCCGGGGACGTGCTGCACATCACGAATTGTGCACAGCTCCTTCTTACCGCCCACCACGACTTCCACCTCCACGTCGCCTTGGCCGGCCCCCGGCTCGACTTTGTCGTTCACGACCACCATTGACTTGGAGGACTTCTCGTAGGTGACGAACCCCACCTTCTCAACTTGGGTGTGCTCCTCGGCCCTGAAATCCATGCACCGCCTGTTGGCCTTCTTGAGGATGTGGTTCTTGTTGCCGTTGAGGAGCGACCTGCCCTTGCTGTTTTTGCTGCCGGTCTTCGCCTCCTCCGGGCACTCACGGGCCCAATGGCCCTCCTTGCCGCAGTTGCGGCACGCACCTTTCTTGGCGCCCTTCTTGCCGCCGCCCTTTCCACCACTTCCTCGGCCCCCGCTTCCGCCACCACGTGTTTTGGTGACGAGGGCCGATGAGGAAGACGAGGACTCCCCGCAACTCCGATGATGCGCCTCGTTGCGGATGTACTCTGCGACCGCACCATAGGTGAGCTTGTCCTCCGACCATCCTCCAAGAACGGTGATGAGTGGAACCCATCTTCTAGGTAGGGCCATGAGGAGCGCCATCGCCTGCAGCTGCGTGTCAATCTTCCACCCCACATCATTGCATTGCAAGGCGAGCGAATCGATCTGCTGCATGGCAGAGATGACATCATCTTCCTCCTCGATTCTCACCGTGAGGAGTTGCTTCATCGCGAAGCTTTTGTTCGCGAGCAACTTGGATTGGTGGATGGCGCAGAGTTTTTCCCAAGCTTTGGCTGCCAGCTTGCAGCCTTGGAAGTAGCCCCACTGCGACTCGGCCGTCCCAGACACCAGGAGCATGAGCGCCTCCGTGGTCTTCTTTTCGAAGGCCTGCTTCTCTGCGTCCGTAGCAGTCGCCTCTGTGAGCACCTCCTTTCCTAGCATGACATCCAGCAGCCCCTCATGCAAGAGGTGCAGTTTGAACTGCCACCTCCATAGCCCGAAGCCCGGGCCGCCCGCATCCTTCTGAATGGGCTGCGTCTCCTTCTGCGCCATGTGCACAGCTGCTACTCCGACGAGTTCTCAGAACCTCACGGCGACGTCCAAGATGACGATCCCATGCGCTGCGGAAGATGTGAACGTTGGAGGCGTTCAGACCCGTGGGCCCATAACCCTTTGTCAGGATGAGATCCGCGTGGTGCGGTCCCAATGTTTGTCTAATCATCTCTAGTGGTTCACGTCTACTGTTTAGGGTGAATCTGAGACTGAGCGTGAGCTTTCTGGTCGCCTCACGCTATGTGAGCAGGAATTTGGAGACAGTCAGTTTGCGAAGGAAATAACGTCGTTTTGCGTTAGTTTGTGAATGAACATGATCACAACATTTGTAGGGCTAATCATGAGCTTTCCAACGCACCAAACCGTGCGCGATTCGGTGAAGCGTAGCTCAAGTTATGCATGCCGAAGCGCATGTCTCACCCACCACAGAAGCCTGACGCCGCCACTCGCCGTGGCGCCTTCATTCACGTGCGAAGCGCCTTTCCCAAGGCGCATGTCCCATTGCACATGGTGTGGGGGTCCCCTGCACGTTTTCCACGCACCCTACCCTCTTTTGGGTCGTGTTTAGTGATGGGGTGTGACGAGGTTCGAAACCTGTACGCGGACCTGCAGTCAGAATTTTGACCAAGTCCCCGAGTAACAAAACGTACTGCTGAGTTTCGGACGTCGAGCCAGGATTTTGCCCAAGTCCCTCAGTAACAACCTGCACTACTCGATCCGGTGGATGATCCGCCGGATCAGGTGGATCATCCACCGGACGCCTCGGCAGGCTTATCGGAGCATTTTCTCCAGATGGTTTTTTTGTTTCTCGGTCCAGTCGATTATCGACCGGATTTCGAGTCGCAGCCAGCTCCCAGAGCCACTGCGCATACCCCAACTTTGGAAAGCCATATCTCCCTCGATACTTGTCCGATTCCAGCGAAAAAACTTCCACAGGATTCAACAACTCGTCAAGTTTGAGGGGAAATTCTCCATTTTAGGATCCGAGCAAATGTCGAGTCGCCAGATCCGCCGGAGCGGAGTTTCCATTTTCTGGCGGCTCGTAAGCGCCTCCCGGCGCCGCACTTGGGCATGCGGAGGGGCACTTTTTTAACAGCGAGTGGTTGCGAGTTTTTACGAGTGGTTGCGAGTGGTTGCAAGTGGTTGTGAGTAGTTGCGAGTGGATGCAAGTGATTGCAAGTGGGTGCAAGTTCTTGTGAGTGGTTGCGAGTGGCTGTGAATGGTTACGAGTGGTTGCGAGTGGTCGCGAGTGGTAACGAGTACTTGCGAGTGGTTGTGAGTGGTTGTGAGTGGTTGCAAGTGGTTGCGAGGGGTTGGGAGTGGTTGCAAGTGCTTGTGAGAGGTTGGGAGCTGTTTTGTGTGGTGGCGAGTGGTTGCGAGTGGGTGCGAGTTGTTGCAAAATGTTGCGAGTGGTTGCGAATGGTTGCGACTGGTTGCGGTTGGTTGTGAGTGGTGGTGAGTGGTTGTGAGTGGTTGCAAGTGGATGCGAGTGGTTGCAAATGGTT
>SZWC01002312.1:220714-231041 GCA_023375785.1 Penium margaritaceum | reverse complement strand
CCAAGCCACCGGTGTTTTACCTTGTTTATACCTACAAGGTCATGCCTAGTACATCTGAACTGTGATTGGGCACTCTTACTGTGGCTGAATCGTGTTACGATTCGTAGAAGTTAAAGTCACTTGGTAAACTTTGTGGTCATGGTCAGTGGCACATGCCAACTTTGTCAAGGCATTGCACACAAAAGCTGTGCCAAGCCACCAGTATTCTACCTTGTTTGCACCTGCAAGGTCATGCGTAGTACATCTTTAAATATGATTGGACAGTCTGACCGTAGCTGACTCGTGTTATGATCAATATAAGTAAAAGTCAGTTGGATACATCTGTGGTCATGGTCAGTGGCACATGCCAACTTTGTCAAGGTATTGCGCACAGTAGCCACACCGAGCCACTAGTATTCTACCTTTTTTATACCTGCAAGATCATGCCTAGTACATCTGCACTGTGATTGGACACCCTGACCGTGGCTGACTCATGTTGTGGTCAATAGAAGTAAAACTCTTTTGGATGCATTTGTGGTCATGGTCAGTGGCACTTGACAACTTTGTCAAGGCATTGCGCACAATAGCCACACCGAGCCACCCCTATTCTAACTTTTTTGTACCTTCAAGGTCATGCCCATTTCATCTGCACTGTGATTGGACACTCTGACTGTGGCTGGCTCGTGTTATGCTTCATAGCCGTGTGAGGTACTTGGTATACTTTGTGGTCATGGTCAGTGGCACATGCCAACATTGTCAAGGCATTGCGCACAATAGCCATGCCAAGCCACCGGTTTTTACCTTGTTTCCACCTGCAAGGTCATGCATATTATATGTGCACTGTGACTGGGCACTTTAACCGTGGCTGACTCATGTTGCGATTCGTAGAAGTTAAAGTCACTTGGAAAACTTTGTGGTCATTGTCAGTGGCACATGCCAACATTGTCAAGACATTGCGCACAATAGCCACACCGGGCCACAATTATTCTACCTTGTTTGCACCTGCAAGATCATGCCTAGTACATCTGGACTGCGATTGGACACCCTGACCGTGGCTGACTCGTGTTATGATCAATAGAAGAAGAAATCACGTGGATTCATTTGTGGTCATGGTCAGTGGCACATGCCAGCTTTGTCACGACATTGCGCACAATAGCCAGACCAAGCCACCTGTATTCTACCTTGTTTAGACTTGCAAGGTCATGCTCAGTGTATATTTACTGCGATTGGACACTCTGACCGTGGCTGACTCGTGTTATGATTCATAGCCGTTTAAGGTACTCAGTAGATTTTGTGGTCATGGTCAGTGGCACATGCCAACTTTGTCAAGGCATCGCGCACAATTTCCATGCCAAGCCACCAGTTTTTTACCTTGCTTATGCCTGCAAGGCCATGCGTATTAGATGTGCACTGTGATTGGGCACTCTAACTGTGGCTGACTCGTGTTACGATTACTAGATGTTAAAGTCACTTGGTAAGCTTTGTGGTCATGGTCAGTGGCACATGTCAACTTTATCAAGGCATTGCGCACAATAACAACACCAAGCCACCAGTATTCTACCTTGTTTGCACCTGAAATATTGTGCCCAGTACATCTGCAATGTGATTGGGCACTCTGACTGTTGCTAGCTCGTGTTACGATTCATAGAAGTTAAAGTCACATGGAAACCTTTGTGGTCATGGTCTGTGGCACATGCCAACTTTGTCAAGGCATTGCGTACAATAGCCACACCGATCCACCAGTATTATACCTTGTTTGCACCTGCAATATCATGCTTATTACATCTGCACTGAGATTGGGAACTCTGACCATGGCTGACTCGGGTTATGATTCATAGCCGTTTAATGCACTTGGTAAACGTTGTGGTCATGGTCAGTGGCACATGCCAACTTTGTCAAGGCATTGTGCACAGTAGCCGTAACAAGCCACCGGTTTTTTACCCTGTTTATACCTGCAAGGTCATGCATATTAGATGTGCACTGTGATTGGGTACTCTGACCGTGGCTGACTCGTGTTACGATTCCTAGATGTTAAAGTCACTTGTAAACTTTGTGGTCATGGTCAGAGGCACATGCAAACTTTGTCAAGGCATTGCGCACAATGGCCACACCGAGCCACCAGTATTCTACCTTGTTTGTACCCGCAAGATCATGCCTACAACACATGCACTGTGATTGGACAATCTCACCATGGCTGACTCGTGTTATGATCAATAGAAGTAAACGTCACTTGGATACACTTGTGGTCATGGTCAGTGGCACATGCCAACTTTATCAAGGCATTGTGCACAATAGCCACACCGAGCCACCAGTATTCTACCTTGTTTGCACCTGCAAAATCATGCCTAGTACATCCTACTGTGATAGGATGCTCTGAACGTTGCTGACTCGTGTTATGATCAATAGAAATAAAAGTCACTTGGATATAATTGTGGTCATGGTCAGTGGCACATGCCAAATTTGTCAAGGCATTGCACACAATAGCCACATACGCCACCAGCATTCTACCTTGTTTGAACCTGCAAGATCATGCCTAGTACATCTGCACTGTAATTGGACACTCTGATCGTGGCTGAATCGTGTTATGATCAATAGAAGTAGAAGTCACTTTGATACATTTGTGGTCGTGGTCAGTGGCACATGCCAGCTTTGTCGAGGCATTGCGCACAATAGCCACACCAAGCAACCTGTATTGTACCTTGTTTACACCTCGAAGGTCATGCCCAGTATATGTGCACTGTGATTGGACAATCTCACCATGGCTGACTCGTGTTATGATCAATAGAAGTAGAAGTCACTTTGATACATTTGTGGTCGTGGTCAGTGGCACATGCCAGCTTTGTCGAGGCATTGCGCACAATAGCCACACCAAGCAACCTGTATTGTACCTTGTTTACACCTCGAAGGTCATGCCCAGTATATGTGCACTGTGATTGGACAATCTCACCATGGCTGACTCGTGTTATGATCAATAGAAGTAGAAGTCACTTTGATACATTTGTGGTCGTGGTCAGTGGCACATGCCAGCTTTGTCGAGGCATTGCGCACAATAGCCACACCAAGCAACCTGTATTGTACCTTGTTTACACCTCGAAGGTCATGCCCAGTATATGTGCACTGTGATTGGACAATCTCACCATGGCTGACTCGTGTTATGATCAATAGAAGTAGAAGTCACTTTGATACATTTGTGGTCGTGGTCAGTGGCACATGCCAGCTTTGTCGAGGCATTGCGCACAATAGCCACACCAAGCAACCTGTATTGTACCTTGTTTACACCTCGAAGGTCATGCCCAGTATATGTGCACTGTGATTGGACAATCTCACCATGGCTGACTCGTGTTATGATCAATAGAAGTAGAAGTCACTTTGATACATTTGTGGTCGTGGTCAGTGGCACATGCCAGCTTTGTCGAGGCATTGCGCACAATAGCCACACCAAGCAACCTGTATTGTACCTTGTTTACACCTCGAAGGTCATGCCCAGTATATGTGCACTGTGATTGGGCACTCTGACCGTGGCTGACTCGTGTTACGATTCGTAGAAGTTAAAGTCACTTGGTAAACTCTGTGGTCATGGTCAGTGGCACGGGCCAGCTTTGTCAAGGCATTGCGCACAGTAGCCGTGCCAAGACACCAGTTTTTTTCCTTGTTTATACATGCAAGGTCATGCATATTAGATTTTCGCTGTGATTGGGCACTCTGACCGTGGCTGACTCGTGTTACGATTCGTAGAAGTTAAAGTCACTTGGTAAACTTTGTGGTCATGGTCAGTGGCACATGCCAACTTTGTCAGGGCATTGCGCACAATAGCCACACCGAGCCACCAGTATTGTACATTGTTTATACTTGTAAGGTCATACCCTGTATGTCTACACTGTGATTGCACCCTCTGACCGTGGCTGACTCGTATCATGATCAATAGAAGTAAATGTCACTTGGATAAATTTGTGGTAATGGTCAGTGGCACATGCCAACTAAGTCAAGGCAATGCGCGCAATAGCCATGCCAAGCCACTGGTTTTTTACCTTGTTTGTAAATGCAAGGTCATGCATATCAGATGTTCACTGTGATTAGGCACTCCGACTGTGGCTGACTCGTGTTACGATTCATAGATGTTAAAGTCACTTGGTAAACTTTTTGGTCATGGTCAGTGGCACATGACAACTTTTTCAAGGCATTGCGCACAATAGCCACACCCAGCTACCAGAATTCTACCTTGTTTGAACCTGTCAGATCATTCCTAGTACTTTTTAATTGTGATTTGACACTCTGACTGTGGCTGACTCCTGTGATGATCAATAGAAGTAAACGTAACTTGGATACATCTGTGGTCATGGTCTGTGGCACATGCCAACTTTGTCAAGGTATTGCACACAATAGCCACACCGAGCCACCCGTGTTATACCTTGTTTATACCTGTAAGGTCATGCCCAGTATATCTTCACTGTGATTGGACACTCTGACCGTGGCTGACTCGTGTTATGATTCATAGCCGTTTAATGTAATTGGTAAACTTTGTGGTCATGGTCAGTGGCACATGCCAACTTTCTTTGTCAAGGCATTGCACATAATAGCCACACCGAGTCACCAGTATTCTACCTTGTTTGCACGTGCAAGATCATGCCTAGTACATCTGCAATGTGATTGGACACTCTGACCGTGACGGACTCGTCTTATGATCAATAGAAGTAAAAGTCACTAGGATATATTTGTGGTCATGGTCAGTGGCACATGCCAACGTTTTCAAGGCATTCCACACAATAGCCACACCGAGCCACTAGTATTCTACCTTGCTTGCACTTGCAAGATCATGCCTAGTACATCAGCACTGTGGTTGGACACTCTGACCGTGGTTGACTCGTGTTATGATTCATAGCCGTTTAAGGTACTTGGTAAACTCTGTGGTCATGGTCAGTGCCACATGCCAACTTTGTCAAGGCATTGCGCACAATAACCGTGCCAAGCCACACGTTTTTTTACCTTGTTTATACATGCAAGGTCATGCCTAGTACATCTAAACTGTAATTGGGCACTCTGACCGTGGCTGACTCGTGTTACGATTCGTAGAAGTTAAAGTCACTTGGTATACTTTGTGGTCATGGTCAGTGGCACATGCCAACTTTGTCAAGGCATTGCGCACAATAGCCACATCAAGCCAACAGTGTTCCACCTTGTTTGTACCTGCAAGGTCATGCCTAGTACAGCTGCACTGTGATTGGACACTCTGACCGTGGCTGACTCGTGTTATGATTCATAGCCGCATAAGGTACTTGGTAAACTTGGTGGTCATGACCAGTGGCCCATGCCAACTTTGTCATGGCATTGCGCACAATAGCCAGCCAAAGCCACCAGTATTCTACCTTGTTTGTACCTCCAAGATCATGCCTAGTACATCTGCACTGTGATTGGACACACTGACCGTGGCTGCCACGTGTTATGATGAATAGAAGTAAAAGTCACTTGGATACATTTGTGGTCATGGTCAGTGGCACATGCCAACTTTGTCAAGGCATTGCGCACGATAGCCACACCGAGCCACCAGTATTCTACCTTGATTGCACCTGCAAGGTCATGCCTAGTATATCTGCAATGTGAGTGGACACTCTGACCGTGGTCAACTCGTGTTATGATTCATAGCCGTTTAAGGTACTTGGTAAACTTTGTGGTCATGGTCAGTGGCCCATGCCAACTTTGTCAAGTCATTGCGCACAATACCCGTGCCAAGACAACGGTTTTTTACGCTGTTTATATCTGCAAGGTCATCCTTAGTACATCCGATTTTTGATTGGGCACTCTGACTGTGGCTGACTCGTGTTACAATTTGTAGAAGTTAAAGTCACATGGTAAACTTTGTGGTCATGGTTAGTGGCACGTGCCAACTTTGTCAAGGCATTGTGCACAATAGCCGTGCCAAGATACCGGAAATTTACCCAGTTTATACCTGCAAGGTCATGCATATAAGATGTCCACCGTGATTGGGCACTCCGACTGTGGCTGACACGTGTTACAGTTGAAAGAAGTTCAAGTCACTTGGTAAACTCTGTGGTCATGGTCAGTGGCACATGCCAACTTTGTCAAGACACTGCGCACAATAGCCACACCGAGCCACCAGTATTCTACCTTAGTTATACCTATAAGATCATGCACAGTACATATGCACTGTGATTGGACACTCTGACCGTGGCTGCCTTGTGTTATGATTCATAGCCGTTTAATGTACTTGGTAAACTTTGTGGGCATGGTGAGTGCCACATGCCAACTTTGTCAAGGCATTGCGCAGAATAGTCGTGCCACGCCACAGGTTTTTTACCTTGTGTATACCTGCAAGGTCATGTCCAGTACATCTGAACTGTGATTGGACCCTTTGACCGTGGCTGACTCGTGTTAGGATTCGTAGAAGTTAAAGTCACTTGGTAAACTTTGTGGTCATGGTCAGTGGCACATGCCAACGATGTCAAGGCATTGCGCACAATAGCCACACCGAGCCACCAATATTCTACCTTGTTTATACCTGCAAGGTTATGCCCAATACATCTGCACTGTGATTGGGCACTCTAACTGTGGCTGACGCGTGTTAAGATTCGTAGAAGTTAAACTCACTTCGTAAACTTTGTGGTCATGGTCAGTGGCACACGCCGACTTTGTCAAGGCATCGCGCACAAAAGCAACACCGAGCCACCAGTATTCTACCTTGTTTGAACCTGCAAGACCATGCCTAGTACATCTGCACTGTGATTGGACACTCTGACCATGGCTGACTTGTGTTATGATCAATAGAAGTAAAAGTCACTTGGATACATTTGAAGTCATGGTTAGTGACACGTACCAACTTTATCAAGGCATTGCGCACAATAGCCACACCGAGCCACCAGTATTCTACCTTTTTTAGACCTGTAAGGTCCTGCCCGGTATACCAACACTGTGACTGGACACTCTAACCGTGGCTGACTCGTGTTGTGATTCATAGCCGTTTAAGGTACTTGGTAAACTTTGTGGTCATGGTCAGTGGCATATGCCAACTTTGTCAAGGCATTGCGCACAATAGCCGTGCCAATACACCAATTTGTTTCCTTGTTCATACCTGCAAAGTCATGCATATTAGATGTGCGCTGTGATTGGGCACTCTGACCGTGGCTGACTCGTGTTACGATTCATAGAAGCTAAATTCACTTGGTAAACGTTGTGGTCATGGTCAGTGGAACATGCCAACGTTTTCAAGGCATTGCGTACAATAGCCACACCGAGCTACCAGTATTCTACCTTGTTTGAATGTGCAAGATCATACCTAGTACTTTTGCAATGTGATTGGACACTCTGACTGTGGCTGACTCGTGTTATGATCAGTAGAAGTAAACGTCACTTAGATACATTTGAGGTCATGGTCTGTGGTACATGCCAACTTTGTCAATGTATTGCACACANATAGCCGTTTAAGGTACTTGGTAAACTTTGTGGTCATGGTCAGTGGCACACGCCGACTTTGTCAAGGCATCGCGCACAAAAGCAACACCGAGCCACCAGTATTCTACCTTGTTTGAACCTGCAAGACCATGCCTAGTACATCTGCACTGTGATTGGACACTCTGACCGTGGCTGACTTGAGTTATGATCAATAGAAGTAAAAGTCACTTGGATACATTTGAGATCATGGTTAGTGACACGTACCAACTTTATCAAGGCATTGCGCACAATAGCCACACCGAGCCACCAGTATTCTACCTTGTTTAGACCTGTAAGGTCCTGCCAGGTATACCAATACTGTGACTGGACACTCTAACCGTGGCTGACTCGTGTTGTGATTCATAGCCGTTTAAGGTACTTGGTAAACTTTGTGGTCATGGTCAGTGGCATATGCCAACTTTGTCAAGGCATTGCGCACAATAGCCGTGCCAATACACCAATTTTTTTCCTTGTTCATACCTGCAAGGTCATGCATATTAGATGTGCGCTGTGATTGGGCACTCTGACCATGGCTGACTCGTGTTACGATTCATATAAGCTAAATTCACTTGGTAAACGTTGTGGTCATGGTCAGTGGAACATGCCAACTTTTTCAAGGCATTGCGTACAATAGCCACACCGAGCTACCAGTATTCTACCTTGTTTGAATGTGCAAGATCATACCTAGTACTTTTGCAATGTGATTGGACACTCTGACTGTGGCTGACTCGTGTTATGATCAGTAGAAGTAAACGTCACTTAGATACATTTGAGGTCATGGTCTGTGGTACATGCCAACTTTGTCAATGTATTGCACACAAGCCATACCGAGCCACCCGTATTATACCTTGTTTATGCCTGTAAGGTCATGCCCAGTATATCTGCACTGTGATTGGACACTCTGACTGTGGCTGACTCGTGTTACGATTCATAGCCGTTTAATGAACTTGGTAAACTTGTGGTCATGGTCAGTGGCACATGCCAACTTTGTCAAGGCATTGCACACCATAGCCACACCGAGTCACCAGTATTCTACCTTGTTTGCACGTGCAAGATCATGCCTAGTACATCTGCACTGTGATTGGACACTCTGACCGTGACGGACTCGTGTTATGATCAATAGAAGTAAACGTCACTATGATATATTTGTGGTCATGGTCAGTGGCACATGCCAACGGTTTCAAGGCATTCCACACAATAGCCAGATCGAGCCACCAGTATTCTACCTTGTTTGCACCTGCAAGATCATTCATAGTACATCTGCACTGTGATTGGACACTTTGACCGTGGTTTACTCGTGTTATGATTCATAGTCGTTTAAGGTACTTGGTAAACTTTGTGGTCATGGTCAGTGCCACATGCCAACTTTGTCAAGGCATTGTGCACAATAACCGTGCCAAGCCACAGGTTTTTTACCTTATTCATACCTGCAAGGTCATGCCTATACATGTAAATTGTGACTGGGCACTCTGACCGTGGCTGACTCGTGCTACGATTCGTAGACGTTAAAGTCACTTGGTAAGCTTTGTGGTAATGGTCAGTGGCACATGCCAACTTTGTCAAGGCATTGCGCACAATAGCCACTCCGAGCCACCCGTGTTGAACCTTGTTTGTACCTGTAAGATCATGCCTAGTACATCTGCACTGTGATTGGACACTCTGGCTGTGGCTGACTCGTGTTGTGATTCATAGCCGTTTAAAGTACTTGGTAAACTTTGTGATCATGGTCAGTGGCACATGCCGACTTTGTCAAGGCATTGCGCACAATAGCCACAACGAGCCACCAGTATTGTACCTTGTTTGAACCTGTAAGATCATGCCTAGTACATCTGCATTGTGATTGGACACTCTGACCGTGGGTGACTCGTGTTATGATCAATAGAAGTAAAAGTCACTATGATACATTTGTGGTCATGGTCAGTGACACGTGCCAACTTTGTCAAGGCACTGCGCACAATAGCCACACGGAGCCACCATTATTCTACCTTGTTTGCACCTACAAGATCATGCCTAGTACATCTGCACTGTGATTGGACACTCTGACCATGGCTGACTTGTATTATGATTCATAGCCCTTTAAGGTACTTGGTAAACTTTGTGGTCATGGTCACTGGCACATGCCAACTTTGTCAAGGCATTGCGCACAAGAGCCGTGCAAAGCCACCGGTGTTTTACCTTGTGTATACCTGCAAGGTCATGCATATTAGATATGCACTGTGATTGGGTACTCTGACCGTGGCTGACTCATGCTATGATTCGTAGAAGTTCAAGACGTCTGGTGAACTTTGTGGTCATGGTCAGTGACACATGCCAACTTTGTCAAGGCATTGCACACAATAGCCACATCAAGCCACCACTATTCTACCTTGTTTGAACCTGCAAGATCATGCCTAGTACATCTGCACTGTGATTGGACACTCTGACCGTGGCTGACTCATGTTATTATCAATAGAATTAAAAGTCACTTGGATGCATTTGTGGTCATGGTCAGTGGCACATGCCATCTTTGTCAAGGCACTGCGCACAATAGCCACACCAAGCCACCAGTATTCTACCTTGATTGCACCGGTAAGATCATGCCTAGTACATCTGCACTGTGATTGGACACTCTGACCGTGGCTGACTCGTGTTATGATTCATAGCCCTTTAAGGTACTTGGTAAACTTTGTGGTCATGGTCAGTGGTACATGCCAACTTTGTCAAGGCATTGCACACAATAGCAGTGCCAAGCCACCAGTATTCTACCTTGTTTATACCTGCAGGGTCATGCCTAGTACATATGAACTGTGATTGGACACGCTGACCGTGGCTGACTCGAGTTATGATGCATAGAAATAAAAGTCAATTGGATACATTTGTGGTCATGGTCAGTGGTACATGCCAACTTTGTCAAGGCATTGCGCAC
>SZWC01002312.1:191818-220383 GCA_023375785.1 Penium margaritaceum | reverse complement strand
ACAATAGCCACACCGAGCCACCAGTATTCTATATTGTTTATACCTGCAAGGTCATGCACAGTATATTTGCACTGTGATTGGACACTCTGACCGTGGCTGACTCGTGTTATGACTCATAGCTGTTTAAGGTACTTGGTTAATTGTGTGGTCATGGTCAGTGGCACATGCCAACTTTGTCAAGGCATTGCGTACTATAGCCACACCGAGCCACCAGTATTCTATATTGTTTATACCTGCAAGGTCATGCACAGTATATTTGCACTGTGATTGGACACTCTGACCGTGGCTGACTCGTGTTATGACTCATAGCTGTTTAAGGTACTTGGTTAATTGTGTGGTCATGGTCAGTGGCACATGCCAACTTTGTCAAGGCATTGCGCACAATAACCGTGCCAAGACACCAGTTTTTTTCCCCGTTTAGACCTGCAAGGTCATGCATATTAGATGTGCACTGTGATTGGGCACGCTGACCGTGGCTGACTCGTGTTACAATTCGTAGAAGTTAAAGTCACTTGGTAAACGTTTGTGATCATGGTCAGTTGCACATGCCAACTTTGTCAAGGTATTTCGCACAATAGCCACATCGATCCACCAGCATTTTACCTTGTTTGAACCTGCAAGTTCATGCCTAGAACATCTGCACTGTGATTGGACACTCTGACCATGGCTGACTCGTGTTATGATCAATAGAAGTAAAAGTCACTGGGTAAACATTTGTGGTCATGGTCAGTGGCACATGCCAACATTGTCAAGGCATTGCGCACAATAGCCACTCCGAGCCACCAGAATTCTACCTTGTTTGCACCTGCAAGATGATGCCTAGTATATCTGCACTGTGATTGGACACTCTGACCATGGCTGGCTTGTGTTATGATCAATAGAAGTTAAAGTCACTCGGATACATTTGTGGTCATGGTCAGTGGCACATGCCAACTTTGTCAAGGCATTGCGCACCATAGCCACATCGAGCCACCAGTATTCTATTCTGTTTGAACGTGCAAGGTCATGCCTAGTACATCTACACTGTGATTGGACACTCAGACCATGGCTGACTCCTGTTATGATCAATAGAAGTAAAAGTCACTTGGTTACATTTGTGGTCATGGCCAGTGGCACATGCCAAATTTGTCAATGCATTGCGCACAATAGCCACACCGAGCCACCAGTACTCTACCTTGTCTATACCTGCAAGGTCATGCCCAGTATATCTGCACTGTGATTGGACACTCTGACCGTGGCTGACTCGTGTTATGATTCATAGCCGTTTAAGGTCCTTGGTAAACTTTGTGGTCATGGTTAGTGGCACATGCTAACTTTGTCAAGGCATTGGGCACAATAGCCGTGCCAATACACTGTTTTCTTTTTACCCTGATTATACCTGCAAGGTCATGCATATTATATGTGCGCTGCGATTGGGCACTCTGACCGTGGCTGACTCGTGTTACGATTCGTAGAAGTTAAAGTCACTTGGTAAACATTTGTGGTCATGGTCAGTGGCACATGCCAACTTTGTCAAGGCATTGCACACAATAGCCACATCAAGCCACCAGTATTGTATCTTGTTTGAACCAGCAAGATCATGCCGAGAACATCTGCACTGTGATTGGACACTCTGACAGTGGCTGACTCGTGTTATGATCAATAGAAGTGAAAATCGCTTGGATACATTTGTGGTCATGGTCAGTGGCACATGCAAATTTTGTCAAGGCATTGGGCACAATAGCCGTGCCAAGACACTGTTTTTTTTTNTACCCTGATTATACCTGCAAGGTCATGCATATTATATGTGCGCTGCGATTGGGCACTCTGACCGTGGCTGACTCGTGTTACGATTCGTAGAAGTTAAAGTCACTTGGTAAACATTTGTGGTCATGGTCAGTGGCACATGCCAACTTTGTCTAGGTATTGCGCACAATAGCCACACCGAGCCACTAGTATTCTACCTTGCTTATACCTGCAAGATCATGCCTAGTACATCTGCACTGTGACTGGACACTCTGACCGTGGCTGACTTGTATTATGATCAATAGAAGTAAACGTCACTTGGATACATATGTGGTCATGGTCAGTGGCACATGCCATATTTGTCAAGGCATTGTGTACAACAGCCACACCGAGCCACCAGTATTCTAATTTGTTTATACCTGCAAGGTCATGCCCAGTATATTTGCACTGTGATTGGACACTCCGACCGTGGCTGACTCGTGTTACGATTCATAGCCGTTTAAGGTACTTGGTAAACTTTGTGGTCATGGTCAGTGGCACATGCCAACTTTGTCAAGGCATTGCACACAATAACCTTGCCAAGACACCGGTGTTTGACCCTGTAATGACCTCCAAGGTCATGCATATTAGATGTGCACTGTGATTGGGCACGCTGACCGTGGCTGACTCGTGTTACAATTCGTGGAAGTTAAAGTCACTTGGTAAACATTTGTGTTCATGGTCAGTTGCACATGCCAACTTTGTCAAGGCATTGTGCACAAGAGCCACATCGAGCCACCAGCATTGAACCTTGTTTGAACCTGGAAGATTATGCCTAGAACATCTGCACTGTGATTGGACCCTCTGATCGTGGCTGACTCGTGTTATGATCAATAGAAGTGAAAGTCACTTGGATTCATTTGTGGTCATGGTCAGTGGCACATGCCAACTTTGTCAAGGCATTGCGCACAATAGCCACAACGAGCCACCAGTATTATACCTTGTTTGCACCTGCAAGATCATGGCTAGTACATGTGCACTGTGATTGGACACTCTCACCGTGACTGACTCGTGTTATGGTTCATAGCCATTTAAGGTTCTTCGTAAACTTTGTGGTCATGGTCAGTGGCACATGCCAACATTGTCAAGGCATTGCGCACAATAGTCGTGCCAAGCCACCGTTTTTTAACTTTGTTTATACCTGTAAGGTCATGCACATTATATGCGTACTGTGGCTGGGCACTCTGACCGTGGCTGACTCGCGTTACGATTGGTAGAAGTTAACGTCACGTGGTGAACTTTGTGGACATGGTCAATGGCACATGCCAGCTTTGTCAAGGCATTGCGCACAATAGCCGTGCCAAGCCACCGGTTTTGTACCTTATTTATACCTGCAAGGTCATGCATACTATATGTGTACTGTGATTGGGCACTCTGACCATGGCTGACTCGTGTTACGATTTGTAGAAGTGAAAGTCACTTTGTAAACGTTGTGGTTATCCGGTGGCACATGCCGCCTTTGTCTAGGCACTGCGAACAATAGCCACACCGAGCCACCAGTATTCTACCTTGTCTGTACCTTCAAGATGATGCCTAGTAAATCTGCACTATGATTGGACACTCTGACTGTGACTGACTCGTGTTATGATCAATAGAAGTAAAANATCTGCACTGTGATTGGACACTCTGACCGTGGCTGACTCGTGTTATGATCAATAGAAGTGAAAGTCACTTGGATTCATTTGTGGTCATGGTCAGTGGCACATGCCAACTTTGTCAAGACACTGCGCACAATAGCCACACCGAGCCACCAGTATTCTACCTTGTCTGTACCTTCAAGATGATGCCTAGTAAATCTGCACTATGATTGGACACTCTGACTGTGACTGACTCGTGTTATGATCAATAGAAGTAAAAGTCAATTGGATACATTTGTGGTCATGGTCAGTGGCACATGCCAACTTTGTCAAGGCATTGCGCACATTAGCCGTGCCAAGCCACCGGTTTTTTACCTTGTTTATACATGCAAGGGCATGCATATTAGATGTGCACTGTGATTAGGCACTCTGACCGTGGCTGATTTGTGTTATTATCAATGGAAGTAAATGTCACTTGGATACATTTGTGGTCATGGTCAGTGGCACATGCCAACTTTGTCAAGGCATTGCGCACAATAGCCACACCGAGCCACCAGTATTCTACCTTGTTTGTACCTGCAAGATCATGCCTAGTGCATCTGCACTGTGATTGGACACTTTGACCGTGGCTGACTCGTGTTATGATCAATATAAGTAAAAGTCACTTGGAAACATTTGTGGTCATGGTCAGTGGCACATGCCAACTTTGTCAAGGCATTGTGCACAATAGCCACACCAAACCACCAGTATTCTACCTTGTTTATACCTGCATGTTCATGCCTAGTATATCTGTACTGTGATTGGACTCTCTGACCGTGGCTGACTAGTGTTCTGATCAATATAAGTAAAAGTCATTTGGATACATTTGTGATCATGGTCAGTGGCACATGCCAAGTTTCTTCAAGGCATTGCGTACAAAAGCCACACCGAGCCACCAGTATTCTACCTTTTTTGTACCTGTAAGATCATGCCTAGTACATCTGCATTGTGATTGGACACTCTGACCGTAGCTGACTCGTGTTATGATTCATAGCCGTTTCAGGTACTTGGTAAACTTCGTGGTCATGGTCAGTGGCACATGCCAAATTTGTCAAGGCATTGCGCGCAATAGCCGTGCCAAGTCACCGGCTTTTTACCTTGTTTATACCTGCAATGTCATGCCTAATACATCTGAACTGTGATTAGGCACTCTGACTGTGGCTGACTCGTGTTACAATTCGTAGAAGTTAAAGTCACTTGGTAAACTTTGTGGTCATGGTCAGTGGCACATGCCAACTTTGTCAAGGCATTGCGCACAATAGCCACACCGAGCCACCAGTATTCTACCTTGTTTCAACCTGCAAGATCATGCCTAGTACATCTGCTTTGTGATTGGACACTTTGACCGTGGCTGACTCATGTTATGATTTATAGCCGTTTAAGGTACTTGGTAAACTTTGTGGTCATGGTCAGTGGCACATGCCAACTTTGTCAAGGCATTGCGCACAATAGTCGTGCCAAGCTACCCAATTTGTACCTTGTTTATACCTGCAAGGTCATGCCTAGCACGTCTGAACTGTGATTGGGAATTCTGACTGGGACTGACTTGTGTTACGATTCGTTGAAGTTAAAGTCACTTGGTCAACTTTGTGGTCATGGTGAGTGGCACATGCCAACATTGTCAAGTCATTGCGCACAATAGTCGTGCCAATACACCGTTTTTAGACCCTCTCCATACCTGCAAAGTCATGCATAATAGATGTGCACTGTGATTGCGTACTCTGACCATGGCTGACTTGTTTTATGATTCCTAGAAGTTAAAGTTGTCAGAATAATATACAATGCTCACAAGACTGCCCAATTGACTTCTACCGAACAAGAAATGGGCAGCCTGCACTCCCCTACCCCTCAAGAAAAGGCCAAGCCAGAATATCCCAAAGAGGTCCAGATCAACTCTGACCAAGACTTCCAAAGACTTGCACGACCAAAGTATCAGCGCGAGTCCAGGCAACGGACGTGCCGAACCAACCGCACCCAATCAGACGTGGATGCCGAGCCTACCGCCACCAGCCACGGCACTGCACAGTCACCGGAGTACCGCCACGGACCTGGGCTAACGAAAGTCACCGAGCGGCTCGGTCCATGCTAGAGGACAACGTATGCAGGACACGACCTACCACGGAGAAAAGTCGCAGCCCTCCTAACTCTAACGTGCGCTCCGCACCGGGAAGCGCACCCACGACCCGCGACACAAGCCAAACAAGCAGAACAGCTGTGGCGCGCTTACACGCACCGCCCACCTTAGCAGTGTTAGGACTAGGTAATCTTAGCATAGTACTTAACCTTGTACTTCTGCTCTTGTATCTCTGCCTCTGTTATCCTCAGTATTATCAATCAATCATTTCCTCATTCCTTCGCTCACCTCCGTGCTGTGGTGCTGCCCATTGTCTCATTGCTGTTGCCCGCCTCCGTGCTGTGGCACTCGTTCCTCTTCCTCGCTACGTGCTCTCTGCCCGTGGCACCTTGTTCATTACATTGTCACGGGACCTCCTCACTTGCCCGCCTGCTGGCTAAGGCCTGTGATCCATCTCCTCACAGCACCCGCTCCTCCGCTTCGCTCCGTCGTGCCCGCACTGCTCACCCAAGGCGCCTCCAGAACTCGAAGCGCCCGTGCCGAGTGATACTGCGCCCACACCAGTTCTATCTCCGGCTTGGCCTGTGCCTCTGGCACCGCCCCCGCATCATCTTGTCATACTTCTCAGTGCTTGCCTCACAGTCGTGCCTGTGATCTCTCTTGACGTCAGCATGCCGTCAGCTGCCAGCACCTTTGCCGATGCTTCGGCCGTCATCTCTTCTGTGCATCTCCATCAGCTAACTGTCATGACATTTTCCTGACATGGTATCAGAGCCCAGAGAAACATACTGGAGCCATCATCGCCTCCTCCCTCTTTGCTGACACCTGAAACGCCTTACCGAGGTGTCTCACCGCTACCAGCAGTCAACAGCATTTTCAGCAGGAGCACTGGTGCCGTCACTCTCACACCGTCAGACCAGATGTGTATGGGCGCATTCCTGGTTTGACAACGGACAGGATTGACCGTCATCCGCCTTTTCACACCAGCAGCAGCAGTCAGTATCGCATCCGCCAGCTACTATCCTTGCAGTAGCAACAGCTGCAGAAGCAACAGCACTCCAACATCCACGCATCCTGTGTGGCACCACCATTCCTAAACTGTGTATGGACACGGCTCGGGGCTGGTGACACACACACAGCAGCAGCAAACAGCAGCAGCCAATTCGCCTTCCCTCGCCGTAGACACCACATCTGTAGCAACAGCAGCAGTATTCTTCCCTTGCAGCAGCAGAGCAGCAGCAGAAGCAACCACACCAGCCCAAAAGACGCCTCAAAAGCACCGCCCTCGCTCTTACACACTCAAGAAACCTCTACGATCAACCCGCAGACCCTTCATTACCATCAACCTTCGTCCATTGCAACAACCGCACAAAGATCCTCCTCCAACAGCTGCCTCATCCCTAATCCTCAACTTCTAAGTTAACCACGGGATAATGCCTGAGAAGCACCATATTGCCCTGTCTTTTCATCCTCGGCTGTCTCGTGGCAACAGTCCCTCGCCTCCTCAGACACCTCACAAGACCAACAGCCGCAGCAACACCAGCAGCAGCAGCACCTGTGACGGAGTCTTCCTTCACAACTCCAACACCTGATCCTGCGGTATCCACCACAGCCTTCTTGTCTGAGCTGCCTGAACCAAAGGATGAAGACTACTTCATTCACTTCACCTATGACCGAACTGCATCATGCTCCCCCTGCCAATGCCCTCACTGCAATTCTGAGGAAGCAAAGGAACTCATCGACACCACTCCTCCATCTGCCCCACCATCGCGCTATGAAGACAACCTTCCTACCCCGAACTCGCCTCCTGAGGAAGTTCCACAGCTGCAACACAACAAACACAGGAGCTCTCAACACCAGTCGAGTACGTCTGGCTACCTCTCGACCGGTCACCATTCACTCCTGACAAAGTCAACGAGTTCATGATCAGGTTTTATGGCAAAATGATTCTGCCCGCAGCTGATCAAGACATCCAACCTCAAGCCATCAACACCCAACCTGCCAGCCCTAAGTTCACCATCCAGGATGAACTGCCTGGCTGATACATTCCCCATAACAGACGGCCAGGATTCTTGACAACGGAGACATCAACCACATCTTATCCCCTTAAAGCTGATAACTCCCCTACGCACCGACCTGCCTGCTATTTACCACCCCATCGACGACAACAGCAGCAGCAGCTACAGCAAGAACAAAAGCAACAATGCCAAGAGGAGCAAGAAGAGAAGCAGCAACAGTAACAACAGCAGCTGATAGCACCTGTCACAAAAGAAGCTGGCGTACAACTGGCACTTATGCTCTGCCACAGCATCACTGTCAGTCGCATTACACTGCTAGCAGGAACTCTCTCTCACAGCCCGAAGCGCGACCCGACATAAGAAAAAAAGTGATCCCACCGAGCTCTTCCTCCTTCCCCCTCAGCTGCGCCTCGGAGCATCTCCGAAGCACCTGCAACCATTAGTGGAGATTCTCCACCTCTCATCTCCAAAGACTCATAACTCCTCTGACGAACACCGGACCAAGGCGAGCCCACCATCACTGTGGTATTGCGTCCCAACAACAGGGAAACCAGAAAAGCATAAGCGATCCTCCGCCCTGACAACCTGCTTCGCAGGACCACACCAAACTCGACCACCAGACCGCATCCTCATCAAGCATCAGCACCTGAGCAGTCTTGTGGCATTAAAGGGGGGTGTCAGAATGATATACAATGCTCACAAGACTGCCCACTTGACTTCTACCGGACAAGAAATGGGCAGCCTGCACCCCCCTACCCCTCAAGAAAAGGCCAAGCCAGAATATCCCCAAGAGGTCCAGATCAACTCTGACCAAGACTTCCGAAGACTCGCACAACCAAAGTATCAGCGCGAGTCGAGGCAACGGACGTGCCGAACCAACCGCACCCACGCAGACGCGGATGCCGAGCCTGCCGCCACCAGCCACGGTACTGCACAGTCTCCGTTCTACCGCCACGGACCTGGGCTAACGGAAGTCACCAAGCGGCTCGGTCCATGCTACACGACAACGTATGTAGGGCACGACCTACCACGGAGAAAGGTCGCAGCCCTCCTAACTCTAACGTGCGCTCTGCACCGGGAAGCGCACCCACGACCCACGACAAGAGCCAAACAAGCAGAACGGCTGCGGCGCGCTTACACGCGCCACCCACCTTAGCAGTGTTAGGACTAGGTAATCTTAGCATAGTACTTAACCTTGTACTTCTGCTCTTGTATCTCTGCCTCTGTTATCCTCAGTATTATCAATCAATCATTTCCTCATTCCTTTGCTCACCTCTGTGCTGTGGTGCTGCCCATTGTCTCCTTGCCGTTGTCCGCCTCCGTGCTATGGCACTCGTTCCTCTTGCTCGCTACGTGCTCTCTGCCCGTGGCACCTTGTTCATTACATTGTCACTGGACCTCCTCACTTGCCCGCCTGCTGGCTAAGGCCTGTGATCCATCTCCTCACAGCACCCGCTCCTCCGCTTTGCTCCGTCGTGCCCGCACTGCTCACCCAAGGCGCCTCCAGAACTCGAAGCGCCCGTGCCGAGTGACACTGCACCCACGCCAGTTCTATCTCCGGCTTGGCCTGTGCCTCTGGCACCGCCCCCGCTTCACCTCGTCATACTTCTCAGTGCTTGCCTCACAGTCGTGCCTGTGATCTCTCTTGACGTCAGCATGCCATCAGCTGCCAGCACCTTTGCCGATGCTTCGGCCGTCATCTCTTCTGTGCATCTCCATCAGCTGACTATCATGACATTTTCCTAACAAAAGTCACTTGGTAAACGTTCTGGTCATGGTCAGTGCCACATGCGAACTTTGTCAAGGCATTGCGCGCAATAGCCACACCAAGCCACCGGTATTCTACCTTGTTTGCACATGCAAGATCATGCCTAGTACATTTGCACTGTAATTGGACACTCTGAACGTGGCTGACTCGTATTATGATTCATAGCCGTTTAAGATACTTGGTAAACTGTGTGGTCATGGTCAGTGGCACATGCCAACTTTGTCAAGGCATTGCGTACAAAAGCCGTGCCAAGGTACCGGGTTTTTTACCTTGTTTATACCTGCAAGGTCATGCACATTAGATGTGCACCGTGATTGGACACTCTGACTGTGGCTGGCTCGTGTTATGATCAATGGAAGTAAAAGTCACGTGTGGTCATGGTCAGTGGCGCATGCCAACTTTGTCAAGGCATTGCGCACAATAGCCGTGCTAAGCCACCAGTTATTTGCCTTGTTTATACCTGTAAGGTCATGCATATTAGATGTGCACTGTGATTGGAAACTCTGACTATGGCTGACTCGTGTTACGATTCGTAGAAGTGAAAGTCACTTGGATACATTTGTGGTCATGGTCAGTGGCACATGCCAACATTGTCAAGGCATTGCGCACAATAGCCAAACCGAGCCACCAGTATTATACCTTCTTTGTACCTGCAAGATCATGCCTAGTACATCTGCACTGTGATTGGACACTCTGACCGTGGCTGACTCGTGTTATGATCAATAGAAGTAAAAGTCACTTGGATACATTTGTGGTCATGGTCACTGGCACATGCCAATCGTGTCAAGGCATTGCGCACAATAGCCACACCGAGCCACCAGTATTCTACCTTGTATATACCTGCAAGGTCATGCCCAGTATTTCTGCACTATGATTGGACACTCTGACCATGGTTGACTCGTGTTATGATTCATAGCCGTTTAAGGTACTTGGTAAACTTTGTGGTCATGGTCAGTGGAACATGCCTACTTTGTCAAGGCCTTGCGCACAATAGCCGTGCCAAGCCACTGGTTTTTACCTTGTTTATACCTGCGAGGTCATGCCTAGTACATCTGAACTGTGATTGGGCTCTTTGACTGTGGCTGACTTGTGTTACGATTCGTAGAAGTTCAAGTCACTTGGTAAACTTTGTGGTCATGGTCAGTGGCACATGCCAGCTTTGTTAATGCATTGCGCACAGTAGCCACACCGAGCGACCAGTATTCTACCTTGTTTGAACCTCCAAGATCATGCCTAGTACATCTGCACTGTGACTGGACACTTTGACCATGGCTGACTCATGTTATGATTCATAGCCGTTTAAGGTACTTGGTAAACTTTGTGGTCATGGTCAGTGGCACGTGCAAACTTTGTCAAGGCATTGCGCACAATAGCCGTGCCAAGCCACCTGTTTTTTACCTTGTTTATACATACAAGGTCATGTATATTAGATGTGCACTGTGATTCGACACTCTGACCGTGGCTGACTCGTGTTATGATCAATAGAAGTAAAAGTCACTTGTGGCCATGGTCAGTGGCACATGCCAACTTTGTCAAGGCATTGCGCACAATAGCCACACACTGAGCCACTAGTATTCAACCTTGTTTCTACCTGCAAGGTCATGCCCAGGATAACTGCACTGTAATCGGACACTCTGACCGTGGCTGACTCGTGTTATGATTCATACCCGTTTAAGGAACTTGGCAAACTTTGTGATAATGGTCAATGGCACGTGCCAACTTTGTCAAGGCATTGCGCACAATAGCTGTGCCAAGCCACCAGTTATATACGTTGTTTATACCTGTAAGGTAATGCATATTATATGTACACTGTGATTGGGCACTCTGACTCTGGCTGAGTCGTGTTACGATTCGCAGAAGTGAAAGTCATTTGGATTCATTTGTGGTCATGGTCAGTGGCACATGCCAACTTTGTCAAGGCATTGCGCACAATAGCCACACCGCGCCACCAGTATTCTGCCTTCTTTGTACATGCAAGACCATGCCTAGTACATTTGCAATGTGATTGGACACTCTGACCATGGCTTACTCGTGTTATTATTCATAGCCGTTTAAGGTACTTGGTAAACTTTGTGGTCATGGTCAGTGGCACATGCCAACGTTCCAAGGCCTTGCGCACAATAGCCGTACCAAGCCACTGGTTTTTTACCCTGTTTATACCTGCAAGGTCATGCCTAGTACATCTGACCTGTGATTGGGCACTCTGACCATGGCTGGCTCGTGTTACAATTCGTAGAAGTTAAAGTCACTTGGTAAACCTTCTGGTCATGGTCAGTGGCACATGTCACCTTTGTCAAGGCATTGCGCGCAATAGCCACACCGAGCCACCAGTATTCTACGTTGTTTATACCTGCAAGGTCATGCCCAGTATATCTGTACTGTGATTGGACACTCTGACCGTGGCTAAATCGTGTTATGATTCATAGCCGTTTAAGGTACTTGGTAAACTTTGTGGTCATGGTCAGTGGCACATGCCAACTTTGTCAAGGCATTGCGCACAATAGCCGTGCCAAGCCACCGGGTTTTTACCTTGTTTATACCTGCAAGGTCATGCATATTAAATGTGCACTGTGATTGGGCACTCTGACCGTGACTGACTCGTGTTACATTTTGTAGAAGTTAAAGTCACTTGGTAAAGAGTGTGGTCATGGTTAGTGGCACATGCTAACTTTGTCAAGGCATTGTGCACAATAGCCACACCGTGCCACCAGTATTCTACCTTGTTTGTGTCATAGTTATTACCGTAAACCTGACAGGACTCCCACCAGCTGGAAAACAAGTTATCAAGAATGGTTCAGCTCTGGCCCGAACCACCTCGGTCGACACACTAGCCATTGTCGATACACTAACCGTTGTCGGCGCCTTAGCCGGCGAACGGCTATCGGACCAAGTGATCCCATAATCAGTGGTCACCCCGCAAGCGCGTCCGGCTAGCGCACAAGAAGCCGTTTCCTATTTGGTCTTGTCCTGTTTTATGCATATACGGAGGATGTTAATTCCTTCCAGCTTAACGAGAATAGTTCTACTCATCCTGTACCCCTTTGGTTGCGCGGCTATGCCAGTGTGTCTTTGCTCTGCTTGCTCCTCGCACTCTTTGCCTTCACCAGTCCCTCTCAACGCTTTGCTCTGTCACTGTCGCTCCTTCGCTCAGCTCTCATACTCCACCAAACGATCTTGCCGAGGAGGCAAAGCGTAAAGGGAAAATACTGGTGTGTGACAACGACACTGCCATCTGTGAAGATGTCAGTTCAGAAGACTCAGATGAAGAACCCATGTGTGACGTCGGCCGGCTGCGCCTCGATGATGAGCCACCTCCACGTTAACCAAAGGCCCTCACTATCTCCCCATGTGGCTCACGCAATTTCAACTTGCAGGTATATGATTATTGGGGTCCAGACCCTGATCTCGGAGCCGGTCTGGTGGGGGATGAAGAACTGCCACCAACCACAGTCCTACATTCCCAACGATGGGAACACATGACCCATGAGCACCTAACAGAGGAGCAGAGGTAGGAAGTCAAGGAGCTTCTCATCTACCATGAAGAAATATGTGCAAACAAGTCAACGGAGATCAGAGCAGTCGACACGGTCCATGTCATTAACACGGGAGACGCACCTGCACATAAGCAGAAGGCTCGACGCCTGCTCTAGGACCAGAAGGATATCATCAATGAGGGCCTGCGTGAGCTCAAGGAACAGGGTGTGATTGTCGAAGTGAAAAGCCCATGGCGCTCCATTCTATTGATTATGGGGAAATCGGACGGCACAAAACGGTTCTGTGTTGACTTCCGTGACCTTAACAAGGTCACCATTGAAGATGCTTACCCGATGCCACTCATCGTTGACATCCAAGAACGACAGCGTAGAAATAGTTGGTTTGCCAAGCTTGGCGTCAAATCTGCCTTTCACACTATTCCTATGGATCAAAACTCTATGCTGAAGACATCCTTCATCACCCCGGACGGGCTATATGCCTTCACCCGTATGCCCTTCCGATTGTGCAATGCCGGTGCTACGTTTCAATGCGTAATGTACCAAGTGCTACGTAATGTTCCCAACACATGTTGTTAGGTGGATGACTTCATGGTCGCTGCGTTTAGCTTCCAAGAGCTGATGGTTTGGCTTGATGCCGTGTTTTCGGTCCTACGCTCCGCAAACCTTCGTTTGAAAGCCGCCAAGTGTATCATTGGGGAGGTTAGCACGGAGTTCCTGGGATTTATCATCAGTGCAGAAGAAATATATACAGACCCAGCTAAGATTGCAGCCGTCCGTGAGTGGAAGCGCCCCATTACATCATCCCAAGTCAAGATCTTCCTGGGGTTTGTCAGCTTCTAGCGCAAGTTCGTTCGTGATCATGCTACAATTGTTCCTCCTTTGCAGTGCCTCACTCACCAAGATGAACCCTTTGAGTGGACGGAGGCCTGCCAGCTCGCATGGGTTGAGATTAAGCATCGCCTTATCACGGTGCCGATGCTCGAATTCCCGAACTTCAATCTGCCGTTTGTCCTCATAACAGACTTCTCACAGGAAGGTATTGGGGCTATCCTGTCTCAACGCGAAGACGACGGCATGATGAGGGTGGTCTACTACAGCAGCTGCGCGCTCAACGACGCGAAAGCTAAGTATCCTCCTATGAAAGGAGAATGTCTGGCGGTCTTATGGGCTATCCAGTTCTACAGATGTTACGTCAAGAATGGGAAACCCTTCACCATCCTCATAGATCATCAGGCCCTCCAATGGCTGCTTACGACGCAAAACCACGAGGGAATTATTGGCAAATGGGCCCTACTTCTACAAGGACACAACCTCACGATCAAATATCAACCTGCATTCGCGAACCGCAATGTAGATGCTCTTAGCCGATTACCACGTGAAGGGTGGAAGGACCGCAGCTCCCACAAAATACCATCATATGGAGGTGGACCACCTCCGCACGAGCCCCCTCCTGGTGGAACTGTTCTGATTCAAGGCCAGGCGCGCGACCTCACCGCTGAGGAGTACAGCTGGGCATACCCTCTTGAGGGCTTCCCTCAATACGACGTGAACGTAGGCCACATCAATGTGCGATGAAGAATCGACCTCTTCATGAATGTGCCAGGATGGACGCACAAGGAATACAAGGATTGGCTTCACCGTATGTAACACGACCCTGCCCCAACACCCACGGCGCACACTCCGCCAGTTGTGACGTCGATGCCACCAAGTGCGGTCTGTTCATCAGCGGCGAACGCCATCCGGTAATGTTTCGACCAAACCCACCTCATGCTGCCTTGGATGGAAGTCCTTACTCATCTGCTAGGGCAAATTACAAAACGTGAGACTTTCTTCAGGGAGATTAACGCTGCGCTGACGCCATCCGGGTGGAGAGTGAACTATAGGCTCGAATTGCCGGGTCACCGTAGGATGAGGGATCATGTCGATGAAACTCGGCGGACCATTCACGACATTCTTGGGTCCTTGCATGGCGACCCATGACCCTGTGCCGCCAACCGTTTCCGGAATACATCTGTACAATGATCTCATGCAGTGTCTGGATCGCCGGGGTGCAATTCGTCGCTATTGTGGATACGGGGGCGACGCATACCACAGTTTCCTGCGCGACATTCGGTGGCTTAATTGGTCGAACCTCATCCGAGCCGTCCACATCTGTTTCAGCATCGCAGGAGGGGAGATCACCCAATCCGAGGGCCAGATTGATTTACTTCCCCTTCAGGTCGGAAATATTCACCGAAGCTTGCCGGTCCAAGTGTGTGAAACGTCCACATACGATGTCCTCCTCGCAAACGACTCGTTGACGGCATGCGACGTGATACTTTGCTTGGGGGAAAATGCATGACGTTGCACGACAATGATGGGGCGCCATCATACGTCCCGCCTCAATTTGAAGCAACGGAAGTGCCACATTAGCGAGACGCTCGATTGCTGACGGGGCAGGCATCCTCCACCAGCCGCTCAGTGCATGCGGGCGATCGATCCACCGGAGCACGCTTTATGAGAATCATTGCTGGTGCACCGGCATCGTCCACGGAAAGCAACGACTCTCCGGAGGCTCATGCACCGTGTCCGACGGAGGTGCATGCCCGCATCACACGGTGCAGGCAAACGACAACAGGAGCTTCACAAGACATTGTCTTCTTAGGAGAACGCGTCTCCACGCGATCACGGGGGATTCAAGGTGAGGGTCCAACACATCAACGTGACCTGGAACCTGACATGCCCCTCGCCCCTCGACAACCACGGCGGCATGCCCATCCCGCCCGGCAATCCCGAATCGCTTGGGCGCCCTCTCGCGATCAGGACGGCGGTCCTCAAATTCTCGTTCACAAAGTTCACACCGTTTACGTAACCGCCAGTCAACGACAGAGACAACCACAGTTCAAGACACTCTGGAACACACTTATCACACAACCACTACTAGAGAACAGCAACAGACCGACACCACCAGCCCCACGCCAGATATGGCCCACACCGACTGGGCCCGGTACGAGTACGAACTCGCTGAACGCATAGTGAACGCGGCTGCTGCTTCTGAGTTTGAGGCCCGCACGCTCGTAGCGTTTCTCACTATGGCGGAAGCAGAAGACCTTCTCCACACCTTGCGTATGGATGACCCCTACCCGGCACCCCCACCCCCACCGGAAACACCTGATCCTCGTAGCAACAAGGCACTCTGGCAAGCATTCGTGCTTCACATCACCCAGAATCGAGCATGGACAGTCAGAGTGGAGAGACTCTGGGAGCAGCATGGGACGTGGGTGAGGACGTACGCGGACCATGTACGCAGCTCTGCTGCCAACCTCGTTCAAGTGAGGAACGCCCTCGGTGCGTGCAAGTCCGCCCGCATTGACAGACAACAGTGCATTTAGGTCCAAGAAACTCGAGCAGTGGCAATCCAAGCGAGACTCCAAGAGGTGCGGCACCTGCAAGATGATTGGAACGAGGCTGCAGACAGAGGTGACGAGCCACCCGTAGCGGAAGGGCAGTGTCTTATTGACCAAAGAGCAAAGTTGGGCCGAACCCTCCGGGCAACACGTACAGAGATGGCTCGTTTGACTCCAGGGCTACAGCAGCTTGAGGTGCAGTTACCTGATCTGCAGCAACTACGAACCGAATGTGAGGAGGAGTGGGCAGCCGATCGTGCGAGACTGCAGGATATGTCACTGCAACGGGCAAGGGTCCTGGCCCTCCGTGAGGATGTCTCCCAGCAATACCGTACCATCTGCACACTGGTTGATCAGGCCAAACAACTCATCAATGAGCACGTGCAGTACCTACAATAGCAATTGATCCGTGATGTGGCCCACGTGTTCATCACCAGTGCCGTGCACAGGCTGGAGGACGAGTGGGATGAGTACCTCGAAGAATTGCGGCACCTCTATTCGCTGGACGTTTCCACTGCTACCGGACCGGCAGCCTTCTGCTGTTTCCTACACTGGACCATGATCCCCACCCACCCAGAACAAACCCAGCCCAACCTCCTTCCATTCCTGGCATGGAGTTTTAATCTGCACCATCGCGACTTCCTCTGTTTTCTTTACCTCCTCGACCTCTCTCTTCACCGTGGAGCGCGAGCTTTTCGCTGCTTTCTCGACTAGGCGGTATAGTATCGCCAGCAAGGTCCTCTTCCTGTAAAACTGAACCCCTTTGCTCGCCGTGGGATCATGCTGCGGACTTCATACTGCCATGTGGAGGGAGATCGGTAGGATCATGCAGGCCTCGCAGTTATCTTCCCGGTACAAACTGTCGACCCTCCTGACACGATGGCACTGAGGATGCTCATGCGCTGGCTTCACCGTCAGCGGCTTGGCCCTTCGTCCTCGGCATCTAATTCAAGCACCAGCGGTGAAGAATTGCCCTGCGACCGTGAGGAGCATTCCTCAGCTGACCGTCCACCATCGACTGCCGTCCCGCCCTCGGTGTCCGCCCTTCCTCCCTTGACATCTACTCGGATGTGGATCATCGCGGGTCCGCCGCACCCTCGACCCGCGCCGCCCGTGGCTGTAGCGACCACATCTCCAACGACTGCATCACCTCCCGTGGATCAACTGCCGACTTCTCTTGCTTCCCCTCCACCCTCCTCTCCTCCTCTGTGAAGCTGGACTTAAAACGTGCTTCCAGTCTTCAGTCCTCTCCCCCGCCCGCTCTCTCCTCCTGTCGAAAATAAAGAAGAGAAACCAGCGTGAAGATTGGAGCACATCCAAGCAACCACGATAAAAGAACAACACAAATCTCAACGGACACGCACAACCGAGATCCGTGCACCGACACTATCATGTCCCAAAGTCGTGGAGAAATCCGACAAGCTACGCTCCGGCAAAACCATCGCAACACGTCTCTTGAAGAAAACAAACTAGCGCTTCCACCTCGCAAGGATCCTAGCAAAGCCCAAGTAACACTACTTTAAGGTAGCTTATATCAATGTACTCTTGCTTCCACTATTCCATCAATCAATCATTTCTCTTCATCACTCTCGCAGCTGTCATCGCTTCTATCCTCGGCCAGCTGCCTGTCTCGCATCGCTCACCTCTAGAACTTGTTACTGCCAACCTGCTCAACTCATAACTTGTGCCAATCAGCGCCACGAGCCTTCCCGTCTCGCACTCTTCCCTCCTCAAAATCCCGACATGGAATCAGAGCATTGGGTTTCCAGCCCTGGTTGACAGGCCACCATGATTCCAGTGATCTTCTTCACAGTCGCAACAGTGCTTGTTCGCCTCCTTCCACCTCGCGCCGCGCCAGCCAATGACAATACGGACGGTGACACCGCACTTGAACCCTCCATTCTCGATGTCACACAAGTCTCCATTCAATATTGAGAACCTCCTCCGTTGGCTCTTCTTGCAACATCTGACTCTCTCTACATCGAACAAGTTCTCGACTCATGGTGTGCTATTCATGCTCTCGAAGTTGCTGACGTCACCACACTATTGGCAACACCAGTAACCATCACCAGTGCCACCAAAGGAATGACATCTATCTGCCGCTAATCCGCTACTCTCACATCTCCGGCAGCAGCAAGTGGACAGATCCGGGATTGCCATACCCCTGACTTACGACACAATCTCCTTTCTGTTCATCAACTCCAAAAGGAAGGTGTAAACATCTTCTTCCCTGCCTATGGTTCGGAAGCCCAACTAACGACAGCTGATAACAAACCGCTAGCAACCTTCAAGGTTCACAACAACCTCTATCGACTACAGATTCCTCGTATAACAGCAATCTTTGCGGTTGAAGTGGACAGTCAACCCTCCACCTGTGACTGCCACAGCCTCTCACATCATCCACTCCTGCATCATCATCGCCTTGGTCATCGAAATTTCAATGCGCTTCTCTGTCTTCAGGCCAAAAATATGGTAAAAGGCCTTCCACTGCTCTCCCCACTAACTCACATTGCATGACCATCCTGCACTGCTTGCAGTCTTGGGAAATTAAAAGCATCCCCTCACCCTCCTTGAGCCGCTCGAGCAGCAAGACCTCTCGACATCCTCCACATGGATCTTGTGGGACCAATTCATCCCACCTCCCTTCAAGGCTATGAGTACTTCCTCACCATTGTGGACGACCATTCTCGCTTCGGCGCCACAATCCCTCTCACGTCTAAAGCCGATGCCAAGCCTGCCTTCGTCAAGTGGTCAAAGTATCAGATGAGTCGCCTCAACCGGTCCATTGGTAAAATCTGGACAGACAGAGGTGGTGGATTCATATCTCACAAACTCCGTGAATTCATGGTAGAACGCGGCATTGGGCATGAGATGAGTGTCCCAGAAGCACCTGATCAGAACGAAGTGGCAGAAAGACGGAATAGTGTCCTGGCCGCTCTCACGCGCACTCTTCTCGTGCATGCGGGAGCGCCAAAAACCTCCTGGACCTATGCACTCCGCTATGCCACCAGGGTACACAACTTTTATCCAGCCAGGCATCTTCTCGACATCACCCCAGCTGAACTCTGGCTGAGATATAAGCCACATGTCTCTAAGCTTCAAGTTTGGGGTTCCACAGCCTACGTCCTACTCTTTCAATTTGACCGAGCTCACACACGTCTCTCCAAAGTTGGGCCACGAGCCTCGCGCTGCATGTTCGTGGGATTCGCCCTCAACTCCCCTACCTACATGTTTTACGAGCCTGACCTCAAATAGGAAACCTGTAGCATAGATGTCCATTTTGATGAAATTCTCCTTTCGTCCGGCGATCTGCGCCAATCTCCACTACTCCTCTTACCTGGACACTCTTTCCATAACAAGTTACACTGCCTACAACTCTGGCCACCTTACCTCCAGCAGTCGCTCCTGCCACACCACCAACTCCTCCAACAGTATCCACTCCACCAACCCTCTCTCCTACACACACTCCCACACAACCACGACCAATAGCACTACCACCACTCACTCCTCTCACTCCTAACGCTGATTTTGAAACCATCTCAGAACATCTACCAACACTCGGAAGAACGCTTCCCTCAGCAGCAATAGTCCCTCCTCCAGCCCCAGCAGCACCAACACCAACAACAACAGTAGCAGACACAGAAGAACCTGCAACGACTACAGCATCTGGGATACCAGTCCCGAGAATGACACCAGTAGCAGAACCGGTGCTCCGACAGTCTACCAGAAACAGAGCAGCAGCCTCGCTTATCACCCTAACTGCCACAGACGGAGACCTTGACATCCAGGAAGATCGCCAGGTGGAGCTTCTTCGAACCTCCTTCCTGCCCTCCTGGATTGCAGCTAGAGACGGTCTCAACTCTCTTCGACGACCAACTCCTCCCATGAATCCTCGACGACGATGCTATCATCGCCTTCCTCTACTCAGCACCACCATTACCATAGCTCCCATTGCCACCCCACAACATATGTGGAGGCTATAAATGGGCCCCAAACAGACCAATGGCGAGCCGCCATTGCCAACAAACTGGCCTCCTTCAAGGCTACCTCCACCTACACTGATGTACCTCGACCAGCTCACACCAATGTGGTCGTAAGGAAATGGGTCTTCCGTGTTAAGATTCATATAGGGAAGCCACCAGAATTCAAAGCTCGCTACGTGGCAAAGGGGTTCTCACAGTGATATGGCGTGGACGTCTTTGACAACTTCTCACCCACTGCCAAGCTGACCATCATACGAGTCCTACTACACATTACAGCCACTAAAGACATGGAACTGCATGCCATGGACGTGTCCACAACCTTTCTCCAAGGAGATCTGAACAAAACTATCTACTTGGCGTGTCCCAAGGCTACACACCAGACCAGCCCAACACTGTCTGAAGCTACATCCCCCAGTCTATGGGCTCAAACAATCCCCTCGAGAATGGCATGCCAAACTCCGAGCAACTCTCATTGACCTGGGACTCACAGTTTCCACTGCCGATCCCAGTCTGTTCCTCTGTTCTCGACCAGATGAGCAGACCTATATTCTGGTCTATGTGGACAATCTTGCTATCACCTCCAACAATCCCAGTGCTCTCGATGATCTGAAGCAAGCACTCCTGGGACATTTCACCATGAAAGACCTTGGGGAAATGACCCATTACTTGGGAATTGACATCAAGAGGGAGCGGGAGAAGCGACTCATAACTCTGTCCCAATAACCCTACATTGCCTCACTCCTGAAGCACTTCGGACTTGAGAACAGCAACGGAGCTCCAACCCCCATGATGGTGGATCACAAACTTACGTCACCCGCATACACAGTCTCATCGCCTTCCCCAGAATCCTATCCTGAACTGGTGGGATCACTGATGTATGCTATGGTCTGCACTTGCCTCGACCTTGCTTTCCCCCTTTGTGTTCTGTCACGATACGTTGGAGAATGAAACCACAGTGATAAACACTGGAAGGCAGCAAAGCAAGTTCTGAGGTATCTAGGAGAGACTGCCTCCTTCTATCTTGAGGTGGGAGGAACTCAGCCGATAACATTGGAAGGATACAGCGCCTCCTCCTTGACAGATGATCAAGCCAACCGAAAATTGTCACAAGGCTACAGATTTCACCTTGGCTCTGGACTGATCAGCTGGCGATCCACCAGGTCCTCTTCTGTTTCACTTTCATCATGTGAAGTAGAACTGTACGCTGGAACCATGGCTGCCCAAGAAGCCGTCTGGCTAAAACACCTACTCCAAGACCTTGGATATCTGCAACCACTCCCAGTCCTATGGTGTGACAATCGAAGCACCATCGCTCTCACAAAGAATCCAGTCTACCATGGACGAACCAAGCACATTGAGTTGCGCTACTTCTTCATCAGGGAGGAGGTACAGGCAAGGAACTCTTGGTTCAGCATGTAGCCTCAAAGGCCAACAGGGCTGACATCTTCAGGAAAGCCCTAGACCAGGCCCAACATGCAACCATGGTATATCTTCTAGGTCTCAGGACCAGAGACACCTCAAGCTTCCACGCTGGTTCCCCTTCACGAGGGGTGTCAGAAACAAAGAAGAGAAATAAGCGTGAAGAGTGGAGCCCATCCGAGCACCCACAATAAAAGAACCGCACGAATCTCAACGGACACGCACAACCGAGATCCGTGCACCGACACTATCATGTCCCAAAGTATCGGAGAAATCCGACAAGCTGCGCTCCGACAAAACCATCGCAACACGTCTCTCAAAGAACACGAACTAGCACTTCCACCTTGCAGGGGTCCTAACAAAGCCCAAGCAACATTACTTTAAGGTAGCGTAGATCAATGTACTCTTGCTTCCACTATTCCATCAATCAATCATTTCTCTTCATCACTCTCGCAACTGTCATCGCTTCCATCCTCGGCCGGCTGCCTGTCTTGCATCGCTCACCTCCAGAACTTGTTACTACAAACCTGCTCAACTCATAACTTGTGCCAATCAGCGCAACGAGCCTTCCTGTGTTGCACTCTTCCCTCCTCAAAATCCTGACACCTCCCTCTTCCCCTACAGCTCCAGTGCCATCGGCATCCCCGGCGGCAGCGCTGCCGGTGGATCATCCACCGTCCCGAGGTGGACCGAGAGTTGCACCGGCCTCCCCTCCCCACCCGGATTCGCCTGCCGCACCGGGGGGGACACCAGCTCTGGTGGATAATCCACCTGCCATCCCTGAGTCTGCGCATGTAAGAGTCCTCCCTACCGGGACCCGCGGGCCTTTGGTTGATACGGCACCTGTCATGCCTCCAACACCGCGCGGCACGCTTCCTCCCGAATCCGGCGTCCAGTCACCACAACCTCCACAGGCACGTCAGACCCAACCATCACACGCAGCTCCTCTAGGTGCACACAGACTGATGCCCTCCCACCAGTGGAGGGTGACGAGCAGCACCAGGCCGGGTCTGCGGATGGAAGAGCGCCCCACCACCGGAGACCTTAGAGGAAATGCGACGTTGCCTCCTAGCCCTGGCGCCCAGGGGCGACCTGGAGTACTGACAGCAGGAGCCACCAGTCAAAACATACGAGTGGTCCGATTGGGCACGAGCCCAAGTCCTATCTGGTGGCCGCACCATAGTGGAAATTTACCCGGACGCCCATGTTTGCTCCGATGCCCAAGCCACACTCGACAAGTATGTGTGGCTGTAGGGGTGGCTCTGGAGGCGTGAGGATGATGCATACTTAGTGCGCTGGTACACCCCGGTGATGCTGCGCGACAAACTCATCATGCAAGAACAATACCGAATACACGCACGCTCCACCACCATATATGAGACTCTCGTCGCACAGGTCTACTAGGTGTGATTGAGGAAGCAGATTGGGGAGGTTGTTGCCACATGTAGGACTTGCATCTGCCATCACCCTCCCCAACGGATCCACCAATCCCGCTTCGTGTGCGCCCGCCTCTGCGCACCAATGGAGAGGGTTGTAATTGACTTTCATGGCCCCCTCTGTACCACCCAACGCAAGAACGTGTACTGGATTCTCGGCATCGACCACATGACCAAGTGGGTCATGGCTCGGGCGGTCCCTACGGCCGACGCAGCACACGCCACAGCATTCCTGGAGGAAGACGTCATATATTGGGGAGGTGGATGTAAGATCATCCAGTGTGACAATGGCTCCCACTTCGTAGGGACATTCGCAGAAGTAGCGGCGTACTTCAACATCAAGATTGAGAATGGGGTACCATACCGGCCGCAGGCACAAGGCCAGGTCGAGCGTATGGATGGGACAATCACGCAGACCATCCGGAAGTTGTCGGATGACAATGCACCCTGGGACGAGCAACTATAAGACATCGTCTACGAATACAATATCACACCTCATTCGTCTACCAGATTCTCACCCTACATGCTGCGTCACGGCCAGCAACATTGAACCATGGTTACCATGCCGCTCATGCCTGACGCGCCAATGCCACCACGGGAAGAGGGTGCGGCCATTACCGGTGGAATTCATGAAACAACGAGGTGCCTGGCTTCAAAGGTGCCTCCAAGAGGCTCGAACTCGGGGGTCTGTCGCAGCACAGCGCGGGGTGGACCGTACTAACGCCGGCCTCATGATCGACGACTTCCAGGTTGGTGACGGTGTGCGGCCGAAGCGGGAGGAGGTGGACAGGGTGCGACAAAATGAAGCGACACTCTTGTACCAGTGTTACCAGGTTTGGGTCGTATATGGAGTCTATGTGTGGCTCGAGGGCTGCCACACTTCCAACATCATGGTGCCACGTGAGCGACTTGAGAAGCTCCCGGTCCGTTGGCAGGCCCTTGCGGCCGGGCGACACCTGCCGATTACGACGTGGAGGAAGTGGCAGCTACGTTTGCAGGGATGCCTCAGTCTCCCCATTACCCACACCACCCTCCTCCACCAATCACCATAATTACAGTTCCTGCTGCCGACAGACCTGAGCCTTTTGCCGGGGGAACCCGGCTTGTTTCATTGGGTACTGGGGTGCATTCCCCGGCACATAAAGACAAGGTAGTACACAAGAAAGAAGCTGGGGCAAGCGCAACACCACAACAACAGGAGCAGCAAGAAAGGGCAGCAGAGGAAGGGGCAGGACATGCTGTGGCAGAGATGGAAGGCATCACCAAGAAGCAACGTCGGGCCGGGAAAGATAAGCTCTCTACCCGGCGGCCCAAGACCACCGAGGAGGCGCCATCAGGGATAGTACCAGAAGTCCAGCAACAGCTGCCTCCATGCGGGGCCGCGGTAAATGTGGTGCCCGAGGCTCCGGGGTAACCAGTGTCGAAAGCAAAGCAGGCATACCAGAGTCTCGGAGCGACACCTGGTGCAGCAACGACAGCCACGCGACAAAGGCGGGCGTAGCGGCCACACGCTATGACAATAATACATGTGACAGATGATCAACCCGCATCGACGGTGGCAGATGCTAGACATAGCCTGGGCCTATTGCTATCGACCGCGACAACATCAAGAGTACATCTCGGGAGACCCCAGCAGTAGAGACAGGAGGCGCTGCTTTCTACGACAGCTGCACTCGGCGCGGCGCCCGAAGCGCCAGCACCATCGGAAGCAACAGCAGAGCAGCGAGAGCGGGAGGTCCTGCCTTTTGCGGCAACTACACCCGGCGCGGCATCCGGAAAGCCAGCGCCACCAGCAGCTGCAGCAGAGCGGTGGGGACAAGATGTACTGCCTTCTGCGGCAGCTACACCTTGCGCGGCGCCTGGAGCGCTAGCACCATCGCTAGCAGCAGCAGAGCAGCGGGAGCAGGAGGTACTGCCTTCTATGACAGCTGCACCCGGCGCGGTGCCCAAGGCGCAAGCACCACCAGTAGCAGTAGCAGAGCAACAGGGACAGGAGGCGCTGCCTTCTGCGGGAGCTGCACCTGGCGTGGCGCCCGGAGCGTTAGCATCATCGGCAGCAGCAGCAGAGCAGCGGGAGCAGGAGGCGCTGCCTTCTACGGCAGCTGCACCCGGTGCGGCGCCCGGAGTGCGAGCGCCACCAGCAGCAATAGCAGAGCAGCGGGGATGGGAGGTGCTGCCTTCTATGACAGCTGCACCTGGCGTGGCGCCCGGAGCCATGCCGGGCACCGGGCGCTGGGCGCCCAGCGTGGCTCACCGTCCTGCTCACTCTCTCAGTCGTCGGGATACGTGAAGTTGGTGGACTTGCACCGCCTCCCACTTGCCTTGTACTGGCGGCGCAGCCACACGTTGTAGCGCACCAGCATCTCCAGCGTGCTGATGTTAAGGCGGTGGAAGCGCATCCACCACTGTGGACCAAGCCGTGACCATGTCAACCTCACCCCCAAGGTCATTGCCAAAGTGGCGCGGGTGCACACGGCACGCAGCAGCATACAGCGAGCAGCTCATGTCAGCAATCTAGCGGGCTTGCGGGCGCTGCATAACATGCTTCACAGGCAGAGCAGCAATCTTTGCTGGCTTGCACCCGCGGGGGCGCGACAGTGCAGCAAGATCACTCGTGTAATCAAGCAATCCTTCGTATATCTCACCCGCTGCCCCTCCCGGCGTGTCGGCAATGCGTAGCACGGTCACCAACGGCGTCAACAAATCTCTCAGCTAGCGAACGTGTAGCCAAAACACGCGGCGGTGCACAAGACATCTCACAGCCTTCTTGCGTGCTTTGAACATCCCATCCCGCTAACTACCCATGGCCGCCCAGTACTCATGGTTGACCATCTTCAACAAAAATGCACGCATGTCTAGCAGGCGATGCAACATGGAGTGCTCAGATGCAAAACGCGTGTCGCATTTGGCCTGCAAGACCCGCCCACCCGACTGTTGCTTCAACCAGGTCCGTGGCAAGTCGTTGTTGCAAAACAATTTGACAACCTTCTCAGCCTTGGACAAGATTGCCGACCCCCACCCTGTCTTGCCAATGTCCCTCATGACACGGTCACAGTTGCGTGCACAGTAACCTTGCCACAGGACTTTTGGATACTTCCTTGCCAGGTCTTGGAATGCACGTTTGTTGACTGCTCTGTTGTCGCAAACAACGGACACCACGTGCTTGACACCGACGGCCTCGACCGCCTCCTTAATCATGGCCTCCATATGGGATGCATTGCGGGTGTTCCCATTGGCATCACGTGAAAACACGTGACAGGCACCCTTGGTGTTTACAGCCATCGCATTGTAAATTGGACGCTGCTGCTGATCCGCCCACTCGTCCACGGTAAGTGTGACGCCACAAATGGGCCACGCTTGCTTTAGTGACGCATCCTCGACCTGTAATTTCTTGTCCAATGCTGGCAGTATGTCACTCACAACAGTGCCTGGGCTTGGAAGGCGAAATGAGCTGTTGGTGCTTCGGCTTGTGTGCACCACCTCATTCAGCAGCGGCTCACGTGAGAAGCTGATTGGGTACGCAGCACAGGCCATGAGCTTGACTATTACCATCTGGCAGCTCTTGTTTCCGGCTGCCTCACAATGAGGCCTCACGGCTGTTTGAACCATACCAGCCATCCGGTTAACATCCACCAGCCGAACTTTCTGCGACTGCTGCTAGTACAACTGCGGCTACTGCTGGTACGCCGGCAGCTGCTGCAGGTACACCTGTGGCTGCTGCTGGTACACCTGCTGCTGCTGTTGCTGCTGCTACTGCTGCTGCTGCTGCCCACAAAGGTTTGCTGCTATGAGGAGTGCTTCATTTTGCCGCCTCCTTATCGGTTGGTCAATGGAGCTCATGCCAGCAGACTCCATGCCAGGACCGGCACCGGTTGCATCACCCTCATCATCTCCACTTGGTAGGCCAGCTCGGCACAGAGTCTCCTGTCGCTGCAAGCTCTCCGCCAAATTAACCCAGTTCACAGGCTTGCTGCTTGTACCCTATGAATCCCCGAGACCGTTGTACAGACGGGGGCAAGCAGGTTTCCAGTCGGCTGCTGGACGAGGGGCCCTCTCAAGGCCAAAAACGTCTTTGGCGTGAGGCGGTGGGAACGGGCACGTGGCGATGTTGCCGTTTGGGATACCGAAATGCCCGCGGATGCGGTCGCAAGTGCCGCTTGACGTAACGCCGCGTGAGCCACAAAAGAACCTAGGTTTCCTTGAGGCCGTAGGCACTGGCCGGCAGTGACGCGAGAGGGCCAGTGTTAGATGATCTCCATGGAGACGCCCGGCAGGAGGGGGGTTGAAGTCCACATGGTTCAGACGGTACGCAGAGGCAACAGAGGTTGAAGATGGAAGGGATGAAGATTCCATCACAGATGGTGCAGTCTGGCACTGAGGTACCATGGATGCACCTTGTTCCTACAGTTGCAACGCTCTATTTGCGTATGAGTGACGCGGAACGACTAGTAGTACTTCATAGCGTTGTTACGACGCGGATCCAGCGTCAACCAACTGAGCGGTGGGTGATTGCAAGGGCCCCTGCCCCTGCCCCTGCCTCCTGCCAGGCCTCATCGGCCTCACTCGAGGCATAGGACCCAACCGGTGGGTGGTTGCGAGGCCCTGCCCCTGCCTCCTGCTCCCCGCCAGGCCTCGTCGGCCTTTGGATCCATGCTCCGTTCACCATCGATCCAAGCGGATCAATGGTGAGCAGGCTGGTCAGCCCTCAGCCGGCGACCACCGGCTGTGGATCCACGGGCGGCGACCACCGGCAGTGGATCGATCCGACGAGGAGCCACCGTTGATGGATCCACGGCCGGCGACCACCGGCAGTGGATTGATCCGACGAGGAGCCACCGTCGATGGATCAACGGCCGGCGACCACCGGCAGTGGATCGATCCGATGAGGAGCCACCGTCGATGGATCCACGGCCGGCGATCACCGGCAGTAGCCCCATCCACAATTAGCCCTCGTCGACCGTTCCTCGGCCGTCGGCCAATTGATCAACATCAATCGATCGTCGGTTCTTGCTCGCCGTCGGTAGAGCAATCGACGGCGATCGAGCAACCGGCGGGGATTGATCTCATCAACTAATTGATCGACGGCAATCGAATGCGTCGAAAACAAAAAGGGGCATTGCAAAATTTTTGAGCTGCGAGTTTCATCGTGAACCTCGCGTTTGCGCTGATTTTGCCACCAGGAGCGCACAAAATGATAGTTCCAAAAATGGACTGGAGTACGATTTGCGGACAGAAATGAAAGTAAACATATTCAGAAAGAAATCAACAATCATCCACGTACGTGGACTCAAACTGTGCAGCAGGAGTAATCGATGATGTGGCAGCGAAACAACCAGTGATTGGTGGACCAAATATCTGCCACCTGTCGGATATCCCTATCATACCCCACAATAATTTCCATTTTCACTTGACACCTCAATTCAAGAAAATTTCAGAAATATATGTCCATTAAGATAATTTCAGAAATCATTGGAATGTCAAACCCTGGTTCAACAATTTTAAAAGGAAATATCAAACCCTAATATGACATGGGTTTGAAAGTTGAATGAAAACGGAATTTGTGGAGGATGACGTGCGAGCGAGGGGTGGTGGCTGGGCAAGGGGGGG
>SZWC01002312.1:161302-174764 GCA_023375785.1 Penium margaritaceum | reverse complement strand
GCTTGGGAGTGACCATGGGGTCACTCACAAGACTGACCTGAGCCTTTTGAAAAGCAGAAATCTCTTGCATGATGACATCATGGTCATCCTCAGGCACCAAAGCCTCCACCACCGCCTGCCATGCCTGCAGAGTGTTGGAGTCCTTGGACAAGTCATTGCCAAAATGCTCCGGGTGCAGCCTACGTGCGGCTGCATACAAAGGACAAGCCATGTCCTTTGACCACCTGTGCTCCAGCCTGCCCAAAACAAACTTCACGTGGCTCTCTGCCACCCGACGTGCCTTTTTTCCTTTCTTCTCACATAGGCCTCTCAGCTGCTCAGCGCAGTCAAGCAAACCTTCGTATATCTCTCCTGCACCACCACCTGCCTTGTCGGCAACTCTCAGCACCTGCACCAGAGGCAGCAACAAGTCTTTGAGCTGACGCACCTGCTGCCATAACACCTTCCTCCTGATGATTCTGCGCACCTGACGCTTTCTGCTCCTGAATCCTGCGTCCCTTTGTGATCCAACCTTCTTCCACACATCCAACTCCACAAATGTCTCCAGGTGCTCCCTCAACTCCAACAGCCGCTCAACCATGTCATACACTGATGCAAAACGTGTATCACAACGGATTTTCAACACCTTCCCACCAGTCTTCTCCTTCAACCAGGTCCTGGGCATGGCGTTGTTTCTGAAGAACGCAATGACCTTCTCACACCGAGAGATGATACCTGCACCCCAAGCACTCTTCCCAATATCCTTCATTACTAGATCAATGTTGTGCGCACAACAGCCCTGAAAAAACACCTTTGGAAACTTCTTTCGCAGCTCGCCGAATGCCTTCTTGTTGACAGAGGCATTGTCACATATGACAGAAACGACTTTGTCCTGACCGACGGCCTCAATGGCAGCCTCTATCATGGCTGCCGTGTGGTCAGCATCCCGCACTAACCCAGATGCATCCTTGTAAAACAAGTGCACGTATCCCATGGCGTTACAAGCCATGGCATTGTAGATTGGTCGGATTTGCCGATCTGACCACTCATCAACTGCCAGGCTTGTGCCATAGGTTGACCAGGCCTGCTTCAATGGAGCATCGAGCTCCTCCAACTCCTTGTCAAGCTTTGGGAGAAGATCGCGCACTACTGTGCCACGGCTTGGCAAACGGAATCCTGCTGTTGTTTTCTTGCCTGCCTTGATGACCTCCATGAGCACAGGTTCGCGGCAGAAGGAAATGGGGAGGGCACCTATGCACATGAGCTTCACAATACTGAGCTGACAGCGGTCGTTATGCATGCGGTCTGAGTGTTCAACCATGGTGGACTGCCTGAACGAGGCAGCCTTGTTGACATCAAACAGCATGACCTCTCCATCCAACTGTGTTGATGCTGGCAGCCTGCTTTGCTTTGCTGCACCCCCTCCCCCCCCCCACCCATCCTCCTCATCACTAGAAATCTCCAGGGTAAGGCCAGCCACCTTTGCTTGCTGCTCCCGTTCTCTTTTCTCCCACAACTTCACCCACCTGACAGGTAGGTCTTTTGTGCCCCACATCTCACCCTCGCCTTTGTAAAGCTGGATGTTGTATGGCTGCCATCCTGCTGGTGGTGGTGGAGCCCTTTCCAGTCCAAGTGCATCTCTTGCCGTTGGTGGTGGGTAGGGGCATTTCCCAACGTTGGGGTTGTTACACGCGAAGTGCCCGCGAATACGGTCACATGTCCCGCCGTACTCCGTTGCACAAGAGCCGCACCTGAAGCCCGCCTTTTTTGCGTCTGTCGGCCGCTTTTCGCAGCATCGTGAGAGCTCCTTTGTCAGGAAATCTCCTGTCAGCGGGCGCCGCTTTGGGGGGTTCCACTTGCTCGCGTCAAAAGCACCAGCTGCAGCAGAACATGCTGGTGTACTGTCTGACGTAGAAGCCTTGTTAGTGACGGTTCCTTGGGAGGTAGCCATGGAAGTGGCTCTGGCTGCGGGCCGCAAAGGCTGCCGCAGCCTGCGGCAAACTATGTCACCCGCAGCCAAAACGTGTAAGTGTGGAAGCGAACACGGAAGAGAGGTGTACGAGCTTACTACAACTGACTTGGATTCAGGGCATTGAACCCGCTGAGACTGATAGCTACAATGAACCTAGTCAATGGTACATGATGAATTGCCTTAATTGGTAGAAAAAGATATCTTCGTAGGTGGAGTTGCCGCCAGCCAGCACCCTCCTTACGTGGCAGACAACGAGGGAAAAGTTAGCGGCCTGCAGCCGCCTTTGCATATCCACAAAAGAGACATGCAAGCCAACGTCATTGGTCACTAAGGAGCTTACAAGGTCCAGATGGCATAACGTGGATCCAGTCATGCATGAATTTAGCGCTCACATGCATCAAAGTGATTGCATGTTGTATAGGCTCGTCGTGCAAAAAACTGGTCCGGTCGTCTTCCGGATTCTTTCATGTTCTCGTTGCAAAAAAACATTGTTTCGGCTAAACTGGCAGTTTCGACGATCCCGGTTGCGCCACACAACGACCTCGACATCGATGTAGCATCAATGCTCATCGATGTACCGATGTCGTTGTAGCCAGCCTACATCGAGCCTCGAAGTCAACACTGCCATGGTTGGAGTGTCCAATCACAGTGCAGATGTACTAAGCATGATCTTGCAGGTGCAAACAAGGTAGAATACTGGTGGTTCGGCGTCGCTATTGTGCGCAATGCCTTGACAAAGTTGGCATGTGCCACTGACCATGACCACGAAGTTTACCAATTACCTTGAAAAGCTATGACCCATAACAAGAGTCAGCCACGGTCAGAGTGTCCAATGACAGTGCATATGTACTACACATGATCTTGCATGTACAAACAAGGTTGAATACTGGTGGCTCGGTGAGGCTATTGTGCGTAATGCCCTGACAAAGTTGGCATGTTCCACTGACCATGACCACAAATGTATCGAAGTGACTTTTACTTCTATTGATCATAACACGAGTCAGCCACCTTCAGAGTGTCCAATCACAGTGCAGATGTACTAGGCATGATGTTGCAGGTACAAACAAGGCAGAATACTGGTGTCTCACTGTGGCTATTGTGCGCAATGACTTGACAAAGTTGCCATGTGCCACTGATCATGACCACAAAGTTTACCAAGTGATTAACGTCTACGAATCGTAACACGAGTCAGCCACGATCAGAGTGCCCAATCACAGTGCACATATAATATGCATGACCTTGCAGGTATACAAAAAGATTATATACCAGTGGCTTGACTCGGCTATTGTGCGCAATGCCTTGACAAAGTTGGCATGTGCCACTAACCATGACAATAACGTTAACCAAGTGACTTTAACTTTTACGAATCGTAACACGAGTCAGCCACATTCAGAGTGCCCAATCACAGTGCACATCTAATATGCATGACCTTGCAAGTATAAACAAGGAAAAATACCGGTGGCTTGGCACGGCTATTGTGCGCAATGCCTTGACAAAGTTCGTATGTGCCACTGACCATGACCACACTGTTTACCAAGTACCTTAAACGGATATGAATCATAACACGCGTCACCCACGGTCAGAGTGTCTAATCACAGTGCAGATGTACTAGGCATGATCTTGCAGGTGCAAACAAGGTAGAATACGGGTGGCTTGGTGTGGCTATTTTGCGCAATGCCTTGACAAAGTTGGCATGTGCCACTGACCATGATCACAAAGTTTACCAAGTGACTTTGACTTCTACAAATCGTAACACAAGTCAGCCACTGTCAGAGTGCCCAATCATAGTGCAAATCTAATATGCATGACCTTACTGGTAGAAAAAGGTAAAAAACCGGTGGCTTGGCACGGCTATGGTGCGCAATGTCTTGACAAAGTTAGCACGTGCCACTGACCATGACCACAAAGTTTACCAAGTACATTAAACGGCTATGAATTACAACACGAGTCAGCCACGGTCAGAGTGTCCAAGCACAGTGCAGATATACTGGGCATGACCTTACAGGTTTAAGCAAGGTAGAATACTGGTGGCTCTGTGTGGCTATTGTGCGCAATTCCTTGAAAATTTTGGCATATACTACTGACCATGACCACAAATGTATCCAAGTGACGTTTACGACTTGAGAGAAGCGCGGCACACAAGATCCAAGGTAGACATAGGGCAAGGAGAGAGCACGGGAGCAAAACGAGTGAAGCGCTATATGTGAGCAAAATATCACGAGTGACGAAGCGAAGCAAGAGATGGTAGGCGATGTGAGCGTAGGCAGGAGGCAAGCAGAGCGAAGACACGGCGGCGAAGCCGCGGAACGGAAAGGGAACAAGATGTGTAGAACTGTTCTAAGTTAGCTAGGAGTGAATGAACATCCTCCTTATAACGGACAAGACAAGACAAAAGGGAAAGCAACGGCTTTCTGTGCACTGGCCGCACGTGCTGGCGGTCGGGCCGCTTATTAGGGGATTACTCGGTATCATGCCGTTGGTCGGTTCTCACTGTCAACGGTTCGTGTGTGATGGGACCGAGGTGGTTCATGCAGAGGCTTGAACCGTTATTGAGAGTGCTCGGTATATCCGAGAGCGGAAGAGACAGAGACTCCTGGAGATGAACCCGTTAGATGTACTGCCTTGAGAGAGACCACTCTGACACCCTCCTTGAATTTGTCAAGGTAGAAAGTCTCTCCAGTTTCCCAGTAAGTAGCACTAGACCGACCTTCCACAGTGGGTGATAAGGCCGTGCCACATGAGGGGTAAGTTGCGACTGTCATGCTTGGCCAGGAGAAAGTGTAGTGGAGGGTCAACAAGTGTGTGAAGCCCGCGTCTGTGTTATGCGTTGAACAGCGCAAGCTGAGCTTGAAAGTCATCGGGGCTGTCGTGGTCGTTGGGACTGCACCAGAGTGGTCTCTCTAGAAGAGATCTCACAATGGGAAAGTGGAAGAGGTAATAGGGTTTCAAGTTTTTGTAGAAGATCTGCTGCCATTTGTCGATGTTGGTCACTGTGACGTCACCCTAGTCGTCCTCTGGAAGGAAGAGGAGCTTGGGGATGTCTGGCAGAGTGGGGAAAATGTCCACGTAACAGATCCAGAGATAGTAGGAGTGTTTCATCCATGCATACTGTAGCAGGGAGTACCATCGCTGAGCTGCAATGTCAGTTGGCTGTTCGATGCGGAGGTAGATGCTACCAAGGAACTTTCTGAGTATATTCCAGATTGCAGTGAAGGCGGCGTCGTTATCCCTGGGCTGACGCCGGTTGCTGTGGAGGTGGTCATATTTGCCAAGCAGCATTCTGGCCACCTCGTACCCATTGATATAGATGCCTTGTACACTGGAAATGACGCTCTCCGACCAACAAAGGATGTTGCTGGCCTTGGGGCCAAGAACAGGAAGTTCAGTCCATGCAGTGGTCTGCCTGTCCATGATAAGCGAGGAAAGCGAGGAGTTGACAATAGATGTTGAAGGAAAGGGAGAAGGCAGCAGTAGCATTAGTAGTAGCCGTAGCGGTAGCAAAGGCGTCAGCAGCCTCAGCAGCAACGACAATGCCCAGTCAAGACAATGTCGCAGGCACGCGGGATAGCTTTACAAACCCGTCCACTGCAAAACCCATAGCGGATATGCAGCGCAAGGTTGATGATCAGTGCAAGATGCTTGCCGCAACCAGCACTAGCCAGACTCTCCTTCGCGGACAGCGTGGTCCTGTTGTGACTGCTGCAGCACAGACAGCAGTGCAGCAGCAGGTGTAACAACAGAAGCAGACTGTTACTAGCGCTCTAGGTGCGAGAGCGGCCGGCCTTTCTTGGCGCAAGAACTTTGAGTCCCCTCCTCTTGCCCTCGTTGGAGATGAGCAGTTCCCATCTTGGGAATTGCTCTACCACATCTAGGCATAGGGGCAGGGCATGTGGCTGTGTTACACTCTTTCGCATGACAAAACCATCCCAGATCAGGCGCTTGAGGCAGGCCGTTCTGTCCGCGCACTCATTCTCATTTTGATCGCACTGCACTTGAGCCATTCCTTGGTGACACCGTTGACGACACCAGCGCTCACCTTTGGTGCACTTGGGACACGGTGCCACGACCATTTTGTGCCTCGGGCCAGAAATCTAACAACCGCCTCATGAAGGAGTTCAGCTCCCTTCACATGAGGGAGTCCAATTCCTTCACCACCTACTGGCGCCGTGTACAGGATGTCCTGTACCGGCTCAAGAAATCCACGCCTCTCCCGCTTGCTACCGTCCTTACCATTAAGAATGGTGCCACTCCTGAGTTTGCGTATATTTTCATCCATTACAGCCTACCCATCCCCGAGCCACTGGCGACCCAGGGCACTTTCATGACTTGGGCGTACAACTCTTCCTTATGATGGAGGAAGCACACAAGGACACACAGCTTCAGTGCAATGGCTCTTTTACGATCATAGCTACTACCTCTGGCGGCTCCTCCACCTCTTCCCCCGGTACTTCCTTCTTGGCTAGCACCAAGGGGAAGGGAAAGAAGGGCGGGAAGGGCAAGGGAAAGAGGCAGCAGTCCTTTTCCGATGGCACTACCCTAACATGCCATAACTATGGTCTGACAGGGCATGGGTGGTACACGTACTCCATCCCTACCGACGAGGCCTTTATTGTCGCCACCATGCGCCATCAGCATGAGCGCCACCTTGGCACCTCCGCTGCCACCGCTGCTCCTTTCTCCCCTAGCAGCACTATGGCCACCACCTACTCCATCCCGCAGCCGGTTCCTCAGCCTCGACTACAGCTTCTGCCGTCCCTTCTCCATCAACAGCAGCAATAGCATGAGCAGCAATATGTCCCACCTCAGCCACAGCCGTCCGCACCACCGCCGTAGGAATAGGAGCACGCTCCACCACAACCAGCATACTACCCACAGCCCTCGTCCCAATGGAGCTCGTATCCCCCATCTAGAGCTGTGACCCCACAGTCTGTGGTGCCCGTCGACTCTGGCGCTCGGATCCACCAGCTGCAAGGTTTCATTACCATGTAGCTTGGCATTACGATTTCTCCCGATGAAAGTGCGGCCTTTGGAACTGCTAGTCGAGAGGTCTCCCAGTGCCAGACAGAGACCGGCCTCAGAGGGGACCTCAAGGAACCCGCTTGTTTCTCTTCAAAGCCAGCTTTCAATGATGTCGCATGGTCGGATGACTGGCAGTACCGCTTTGAATCTGTTCCTTCTGCTCAACTTGCGACCTCCATCTCCCTTCCCACATTCTGTTTTGTCGCTCACTCTAATGTCACGACCTCCGTCTACGGCCCCAATGGCACCTGGATCATCAACTCCGGTGCCATGCATCACATGGCATCTTGTCGCTAGGATTTTAGCATGCTTGGTCCCGTTGGCAATGTTCACAGTATCCGGACGGGGTCTGGGCAGATCTTGCCGTTATGTGGTGTTTGCGTCATTCGTTCTCGTGGTCCGTCCGATGATTTCTTGGTGACCAATGTGCTGTATGTGCCTGCTTTGGAACTCAACCTCATGTCTGTCACGGTCTTGACCACATGAGCATGGACGTTCGTCACTCATGTGGCATTGGCACTATCGCCCTTCACCCGTCCGGTCAGGTCATGTTGTGTGTTGTTTGCCGTGACAACCTCTGGCACATCACTCGACTTCCTTCATCCGTGTCCCCTCCCTTGTCCACCACTGCACATGTGTTCGTTACAAGTATTCTGTCCACCTAGCACGTGCACCTCCTCCATCACCACCTTTGCCATGTACTATGCAATGCTCTTGATAGCTTGCTCCACACTCAGCCCACGCTCGGACTTGATCCTCCCACCTTCCAGTGGCCTTGCCACACGGAGTGCATTGACTGCGCCCAGGGCAAGATGCATTAAGCCTCCTACCCTGCGTCCTCTTCTTGGGCCATGCACCGGCTGGAGCTTGTCCAATAGGACCTCATGGGCCCTTTCCCGGTCGCTTCTATTGTTGAGAGCAGCCAGTATGTGCTGACCCTCACGGATGTCTACTTGTGTTATTATTCGGTCATTTACCTCTGCTAGAAGAGCAATGTGGCCTCCGCCATCTGTGCCTGTCACCTCGTGGCTCAGCACGAGTGCGGTCGTACTATTTGACATTTTTTGTCTAACCGTGACAATGAGTACATGGGGGACACTACCACCTATCTCGCCAGTCATGAAGTCCATCATGAGACATCCACCCCTAGAACACCGTAGCAGAATGGTGTCTCCGAGCACTAGAATCACACCACGGCCAATTCTGTCCGCACCATGTGTGTCGAGTCCAGTTTGTCCAAAAGCTTCTTCTTAAAGGCCATGTCCTACATGACCTGGGTATGGAACCACATTCCTCATGGTCCCCTTTCCCACCATGCCACACCGTACATATTTTGACGTAGTCAACGGAGTGAATCGCTAGTCTCTGGGTTGCCGAAGACCAGTAGGATAGCAAGGCAGGTACAAACAAGGTAGAGTACTACTGGCTCGGTGTGGCTATTATGTGCAATGCCTTGACAAAGTTGGCATGTGCCACTGACCATGCCCACAAAGTTTACCAAGTGACTTTATCTTGTACGAATCGTAACACGAGTCAGCCACGGTCAGAGTGCCCGATCACAGTGCATATCTAATATGCATGACATTACAGGCATAAACAAGGTAAAAAACTGGTGGCTTGGCACGGCTATTGTGTGCAATGCTTTCACAAAGTGAGCATGTGCCACTGACCATGACTACAGAGTTTACCAAGTGAATTTAACTTATACGAATTGTAACACAGGTCAGCCACATTCAGAGTACCCAATCACAGTGCACATCTAATATGCATGACCTTGCACATATTTTTCAATGTAAAAAACCGGTGGCTTGGCGCGGCTATTGTGCGCAATACCTTGACAAAGTTGGCATGTGCCACTGACCATGACCACAAAGTTTACCAAGTACCTTAAACGGCTATGAGTCATAACACGAGTCAGCCACAGTCAGAGTGTCCAATCACAGTGCAGATGTACTAGGCATGATCTTGAAGGTGCAAACAAGGTAGAATACTGGTGTTTCGGTGTGGCCATCGTACGCAATGCCTTGACAAAGGTGGCATATGCCACTGACCATGACCACAAAGTTCACCAAGTGACTCTACCTTATACGAATCGTAACACGAGTCAGCCACGGTCAGAGTGTCCAATCCCAGTGCACATCTAATATGCATGACCTTGCAGGTATAAACAAGGAAAAAAGCCGGTGGCTTGGCATGGCTATTGTGCGCAATGCCTTGACAAAGTTGGCATGTGCCACTGACCATGACCACAAAGGTTACCAAGTACATTAAACAGCTATGAATCATAACACGAGTCTGCCAGGGTCTGAGTGTCCAATCACTGTGCACATATACTGGGCATGACCTTGCAGGTATAAACAAGGTAGAATACTGGTGGCTCGGTGTGGCTATTGTGCACAATGCCTTGACAAAGTTGGCATGTGCCACTGACCATGACCACAAGGTTTACGAAGTGACTTTAACATGTACGAATCATAACACGAGTCAGCCACGGTCAGAGTACCCAATCACACTTCAGATGTACTAGCCATGACCTTAGAGGTATAAAAATGTAAAAAACCGGTGGCTTGGCACGGCTATTGTGTGCAATGCCTTGACAAATTTGGCATGTGCCACTGGCCATGCCCACAAAGTTTACCAAGTACATTAAACGGCTATGAATCATAACACGAGTCAGCCAGGGTCAGAGTGTCCAATCACTGTGCAGATTTACTAGGCATGACCTTGCAGGCATGAACAAGGTAGAATGCCGGTGGCTAGGTGTGGCTATTGTGCGCAATGCCTTGACAAAGTTGGCATGTGCCACTGACCATGAGCACAAATTTTGCGAAATAACATTCACTTATATGAATCATAACACGAGTCAGCCACGGTCAGAGTACCCAATCACAGTTCAGATGTACTAGCCATGACCATATAGGTATAAACAGGGTAAAAAACTGGTGTCTTAGCACGGCTATTGTGCGCAATGCCTCGACAAATTTGGCATGTGCCACTGACCATGACCACAAAGTTTACCAAGTACATTAAACGGCTATGAATCATAACGCGGGTCAGCCACGGTCAGAGTGTCCAATCACGGTGCAGATATAATGGGCATGACCTTGCAGGCATAAACAGGGTAGAATACTGGTAGATCGGTGTGGCTATTCCGTGCAATGCCTTGACAAAGTTGGCATGTGCCAAGGACCATGACCACAAATATACCCCAGTGACTTTACTTGTATTCATCATAACACGAGTGTGCCACGGTCAGAGTGTCCAATCACAGTACAGTAGTGTTAGGCATGATCTTGCAGCTACAAACAAGGTAAAACACCGGTGGCTTGGTGTGGCTATTGTGCGCAATCCCTTGACATAGTTGGCATGTGCCACTGACCATGACCACAAAGTTTACCAAGTGACTTTAACTTCTACGAATCGTAACACGAGTTAGCCACGGTCAGAGTGCCCAATCACAGTGCACATCTAACATGCATGACCTTTCAAGTATAAACAAGGTAAAAAACGGTGGCTTGGCACGGCTATTGTGCGCAATACTTTGACAAAGTTGGCATGTGCCACTGACCATGACCTCTAAGTTTACCAAGTACATTAAACGGCTATGAATCATGACACGAGTCAGCCACGGTCAGAGTGTCCAATCACAGTGCAGATATACTGGGCATGACCTTCCAGGTATAAACAAGGTAGAATACTGGTGGCTCGGTGTGGCTATTGTGCGCAATGCCTTTACGAAGTTGGCATGTGCCACTGACCATGACCACAAATGTATCCTAGTGACTGTTACTTCTTTTGATCATAACACGAGCCGGCCAAAGTCAGAGTATCCAATCACAGTGCAGATGTACTAGACGTGATCTTGCAGGTACAAACAAGGTAGAATACGAGTGGCTCGGTGTGGCTATTATGCGCAATGCCTTGAGAAAGTTGGCATGTGCCACTAACCATGCCCACAAAGTTTACCAAGTGACTTTAACTTCTACGAATTGTAACACGAGTCAGCCACGGTCACAGTGCCCAATCACAGTGCACATCTAATATGCATGATGTTGCTGGTATAAACAAGGAAAAAAACCGACGGCTTGGCACGGCTATTGTGCGCAGTGCTTCGACAAAGTTGGCATGTGCCACTGACCATGACCACAGAGTTTACCAATTGACTTTAACTTCTACAAATTGTAACACGAGTCAGCCACATTCAGAGTACCCAACCACAGTGCACATCTAATATGCAAGACCTTGCGGGTATAAACAAGGTAAAAAACCGGTGGCTTGGCACGGCTATTGTGCGCAATGCCTTGACAAAATTGGCATGTGCCACTGACCATGACCACATAGTTTACCAAGTACCTTAAACGGCTATGAATCATAACACGAGTCAGCCACGGTCAGAGTATCCAATCACAGGGCAGGTGTACAAGGCATGATTTTGGAGGTGCAAACAACATAGAATACTGGTGGTTTGGTGTGGCTATTATGCGCAATGCCTTGACAAAGTTGGCATGTGCCACTGACCATGACCACAAAGTTTACCAAGTGACTGTAACGTCTACGAATCGTAACACGAGTCAACCACGGTCAGAAATCCCAATCACAGTGCACATCTAATATGCATGACCTTGCAGGCATTAACAAGGTAAAAAACCGGTGGCTTGGCACAGCTATTGTGCCCAATGCCTTGGCAATGTTGGCATATGCCACTAACCATTACCACAATGTTTACCCAGTACATCAAACGGCTATGAATCATAACATGAGTCTGCCACGGTCAGAGTGTCCAATCACAATGCAGATATACTGGGCATGACCTCGCAGGTATAAACGAGGTAGAATTCTGGTGGCTCGGTGTGGCTATTGTGCGCAATGCCTTGACAAAGTAGGCATGTGCCACTGACCATGACCACGACTGTATCAAAATGACTTCTATTTCTCTTGATCACAACACGAGTCAGCCATGGTCAGAGTGTCCAATCATAGTGCACATATAGTGGGCATGACCTTACAGGTATAAACAAGATAGAATACAGGTGGCTCAGTGTGGCTATTGTGTGCAATACCTTGACAAAGTTGGCATGTGCCACTGACCATGACCAAAAATGTATCCAAGTAACTTCTATTTCGATTGATCATAACACGAGTCAGCCACGGTCAGAGTGTCCAACCATAGTGCAGATGCAAACAAGGTAGAATACTGGTAGCTCGGTGTGGCTATTGTGCGTAATGCCTTGACAAAGTTGGCATGCGCCACTGACCATTACCGCAAATGTATCCAAGGGACTTTTACTTCAATTGATCATAACACGAGTCATCCACGGTCTGAGTGTCCAATCACAGTGCAGATGTACCAGGCATGATCTTGCAGGTGCAAACAAGGTAGAATACTGGTGGCTCGGTGTGGCTATTGTGCGCAATGCCCTGACAAAGGTGGCATGTGCCACTGACCATGACCACAGAGTTTACCATGTGACTTTAAATTCTACGAATCGTTACACAAGTCAGCCACGGTCAGAGTGCCCAACTACAGTGCAGATGTACTAGGCATGATATTGCAGATGTAAACAAGTAAAAACCCTGTTACTTGTTTTTATCATAACACGAGTCAGCCACGGTCAGAGTGTCCAATCACAGTGCACATGTACTATGCATGAACTTACAGGTACAAACAAGGTAGAATACGAGTGGCTCGGTGTGGCTATTATGCTCCATGCCTTGACAAAGTTGGCATGTGCCACTAACCATGCCCACAAAGTTTAACAAGTACCTTAAACGGCTATGAATCATAACACGAGTTAGTCACGGTCAGAGTGTCCAATCACAGTGCAGATGTACTATGCATGATCTTGCAGGTGCAAACAATGTAGATTACTGGTGGTTCAGTGTGGCTATTGTGCGCAATGCCTTGACAAAAGTGGCATGTGCCACAGACTATGACCACAAGGTTTTCCAAGTGACTTTAACGTCTACGAACCGTAACACGAGTCAGCCACAATCAAAGTGCCTAATCACAGTGCACATCTAATATGCATGACCTTGCAGGCATATACAAGGTAAAAAACCGGTGGCTTGGCACGGCTATTATGCGCAATGCCTTGACAAAGTTGGCATATGCCACTGACCATGACCACAAAGTTTACCCAGTACATCAAACGGCTATGAATCATAACATGAGTCACCCACGGTCAGAGTGTCCAATCACAGTACAGATATACTAAGCATGACCTTGCAGGTATAAGCAAGGTAGAGTACTGGTGGCTCTGTGGGGCTGTTTTGTGCAATGCCTTGACAAAGTTTGCATGTGCCACTGACCATGACCACAAAGTTTACCAAGTGACTTTTACATCTATTGATCGTAACACGAGTCAGCCTCGGTCAGAGTGTCCAATCACAATGAAGATGTACTAGGCATGATATTGCAGGTGCAAACAGGGTAGAGTACTGGTGGCTCGGTGTGGCTATTGTGCGCAATGCCTTGACAAAGTTGGCATGTGC
>SZWC01002312.1:138615-161216 GCA_023375785.1 Penium margaritaceum | reverse complement strand
GGCTATTGTGCGCAATGCCTTGACAAAGTTGGCATGTGCCACTGACCATGACCATAAAAGTTAACTAGTACCTTAAACGGCTATGAATCATAACACGAGTCAGCCACGGTCAGAGTGGCCAATCACAGTGCATAGTGGGCATGACCTTACAGGTATAAACAAGATAGAATACAGATGGCTCATTGTGGCTATTGTGTGCAATACCTTGACAAAGTTGGCATGTGCCACTGACCATGACCAAAAATGTATCGAAGTAACTTTTAGTTCTATTTATCATAACACGAGTCAGCAACGGTGAGAGTGTCCAACCATAGTGCAGATGTACTAGGCATGATCTTGCAGGTGCAAACAAGGTAGAATACTGGTGGCTTGGTGTGGCTATTGTGCGTAATGCCTTGACAAAGTTTTCATGCGCCACTGACCATTACCGCAAATGTATCCAAGTGACCTTGACTTCAATTGATCATAACACGCGTCAGCCACGGTCTGAGTGTCCAATCACAGTGCAGATGTACTAGGCATGATCTTGCAGGTGCAAACAAGGTAGAATACTGGTGGCTCGGTGTGGCTATTGTGCACAATGCCCTGACAAATGACAGATGTGGCATGTGCCACTGACCATGACCACAAAGTTAACCACGTGACTTTAAATTCTACAAATCGTTACACGAGTCAGCCACGGTCAGAGTGCCCAACTACAGTGCAGGTGTACTAGGCATGATATTGCAGGTATAAACAAGTAAGAAACCGGTGGCTTGGACCAGCTATTGTGCACAATGCCTTGACAAAGTTGGCATGTGCCGCTGCCCATGACCACAAAGTTTACCAAGTACCTTAAACGGCTATTGATCATAACACGAGTCAGCCACAGACAGAGTGTCCAATCACAGTGCAGATATACTAGGCATGGCCTTACAGGTATAAATTATGGTAGAATGCTGGTGGCTCGGTGTGGCTATTGTGTGCAATGCCTTGATCAAGTTGGCATGTGCCACTGACCATGACCACAAATGTATCCAAGTGACTTTTACTTCTATTGATCATAACACGACTAAGCCACAGTCAGAGTGTCCAATCACAGTGCAGATGTACTTGGCATGATATCGCAGGTTCAAACAAGGTAGAATACCAGTGGCTCGGTGTGGCAATTGTGCGCAATGCCTTGACAAAGTTGGCATGTGCCACTGACCATGACCACAAATGTATCCAAATGACTTTTACTTCTATCGATCATGACACGAGTCAGCCACGATCAGAGTGTCCAATCACAGTGCAGATGTACTATGCATGTTCTTGCAGGTGCAAACAAGGTAGAATACTGTTGGCTCGGTGTGGGTATTCTGCACAATGCCTTCACAAAGTTGGCATGTGCCACTGACAATGACCACAAATGTATCCAAGTGACTTTTACTTCTATTGATCATAAGACGATTCAGCCATGGTTGAGAGTCCAATCAGAGTACAGATGTACTAGTCATGATATTGCAAGTATAAACAAGGTAGAATACTGGTGGCTCGGTGTGGCTATTGTGTGCAATGCCTTGACAAAGTTGGCATGTGCCACTGACCATGACCACAAACGTATCCAATTGACTTTTACTTCTCTTGATCATAACACGAGTCTGCCATGGTCAGAGTGTTCAACCATAGTGCAGATGTACTAGGCATGATGTTGCAGGTGCAAACAAGGTAGAATAGTGGTGGCTCGGTGTGGCTATCATGCGCAATGCCTTGACAAAGTTGGCATGTGCCACTGACCATTACCACAAATGTATCCAAGTGACTTTACTTCTATTGATCATAACATGAGTCGGCCACGATCTGAGTGTCCAATCACAGTGCAGATGTACTAGGCATGATCTTGCAGGTGCAAACAACGTAGAATACTGGTGACTCTGTATGGCTATTGCGCGCAATGCCTTGACAAAGGTGGCAAGTGCCACTGACCATGACCACAAAGTTTACCAAGTGAATTTAACTTCTACGAATCGTTACACGAGTCAGCAATGGTCAGAGTGCCCACCTACAGTATAGATGTACTAGGCATGATCGTGCAGGTATAAACAAGTAAATAACCGGTTGCTTGGCCCATGCTATTGTGCGCAATGCCTTGACAAAGTTGGCATGTGCCGCTGACCATGACCACAAGGTTTACCAAGTACCTCAAACGGCTATTGATCATAACACGAGTCAGCCACAGTCAGAGTGTCCAATCACAGTGCAGATGTAATTGGCCTGATCTTGCATGTTCAAACAAGGTAGAATACCAGTGGCTTGGTGTGGCTATAATGCGCAAGTACTTGACAAAGTTGGCATGTGCCACTGACCATGACCATAAATGTATCCAAGTGACTTTTACTTCTGTTGATCATAACATGAGTCAACAACGGTCAGAGTGTCCAATCACAGTGCAGATATACTAGGAATGATCTTGTAGGTGCAAACAAGGTAGAATACTGTTGGCTCGGTGTGGCTATTGTGCATAATGCCCTCACAGAGTTGGCATGTACCACTGGCCATGACCACAAATGTATCCAAGTGACTTTTACTTCCATTGATCATAACACGAGTCAGCCACGGTCAGAGTGTCCAATCAGAGTAGTAGGCATGATCTTGCTGGTGTAAACAAGGTAGAATACTGGTGGCTCAGTGTGGCTTTTGTGCGCAATGTCCTGACAAAGTTGGCATGTGCCACTGACCATGACCACAAAGTCTACCAAGTACCTTAAACGTCTATGAATCATAACACAAGTCAGCCACGCTACAAGTGTCCGATCACAATGCAGATGTACTAGGCATGATTGTGCAGGTAAGACCAAGGTAGAATACTTGTGGCTCGGTGTGGCTATTTGGCGCAATGCCTTCACAAAGTTGGCATGTGCCACTGACCATGACCACAAAGTTTACCAAGTACCTTAAACGGCTATGAATCATAACACGAGTCAGCCACGATCAGAGTGCCCAGTCACAGTGCAGACATACTGGGCATGACCTTGCAGGTATAAACAAGGCAGAATACTGGTTGCTCGGCGTGGCTATTGTGCACAATGCCTTGACAAAGTTGGCATGTGTCACTGACCATGACCACAAATGTATCCAAGTGACTTTTACGTCTATTGATCATAACATGAATCAGCCACGGTCAGAGTGTCTAATTACAGTGCAGATGTAATAGGCATGATCTTGCAAGTGCAAACAAGGTGGAATACTGGTGGCTCGGTGTGGCTATTGTGTGCAATACCTTGAAAAAGTTGGCATGTGCCACTGACCATGAACACAAAGCTTACCAAGTGACTTTCACTTCTACAAATCGTACCACGAGTCAGCCACGGTCAGAGTGCCCAATCACAGTGCACGTCTAATATGCATGACCTTGGAAGTTTTAAACTAGGTAAGAAACCGGTGGCTTGGCACGGCTATTGTGCGCAATACCTTGACAAAGTTGGCATGTGCCACTGACCATGACCACAAATGTATCCAAGTGACGTTTACTTCTATTGATCATAACACGCGTCAGCCACGGTCAGAGTGTCCAATCACAGTGAAGATAAACTGGGGATGACCTTACAGGTATAAAAAAAGGTAGAATAATAATGGCTCAGTGTGGCTATTGTGCGCAATACCTTGACAAAGTGAGCATGTGCCACTGACGATGACCACAAAGTTTACCAGGTGACTTTAACTTCTACGAATGGTAACACGAGTCAGCCACGGTCAGAGTGCCCAATCACAGTGCACCTATAATATGCATGACCTTGCAGATATAAACAAGGTAAAAAACTGGTGGCTTGGCATGGCTATTGTGCGCAATGCCTTGACAAAGATGGCACGTGCCACTGACCATGACCACAAAAATTACCAAGTACCTTAAACGGCTATGAATCATAACGCGAGTCAGCCACGGTCAGAGTGTCCAATCAGAGTACAGATATACTGGGCATGACCTTATAGGTATAAAGAAGGTAGAATACTGGTGGCTCGGCGTGGCTATTGGATGCAATGCCTTGGCAAAGTTGGCATGTGCCACTGACCATGACCACAAATAGCCAAGTGTCCTTTACTTCTGTTGGTCATAACACGAGTCAGCCACGGTCAGAGTGTCCAATCACAGTGCAAATATATTGGGCATGGCCTTACAGGTATAAAAAGGGTAGAATACTGGTAGCTTGGTGTGGCTATTATGTGCAATACCTTGACAAAGTTGGCATGTGCCACAGACCATGACCACAAATGTATCCAAGTGACCTTTACTTCTTGATCATAACACGAGTCAGCCACGGTCAGAGTGTCCAATCACAGTGCAGATGTACTAGGCATGATGTTGCAGGTGCAAACAAGGTAGAATACCGGTGGCTCGGTATGGCTATTGTGCGCAGTGCCTTGACAAAATTGGCATGTGCCACTGACTATGACCACAAAGTTTACCAAATGACTTTAACTTCTACGAATCGTAACACGAGTCAGCCACCGTCAGAGTGCCCAATCACAGTGCACATCTAATATGCATGACCTTGCAGGTATGAACATGGTAAAAAACCGGTGCCTTGGCACGGCTATTGTGCGCAATGCCTTGACAAAGTTGGCATGTGCCACTGACCATGACCAAAAAGTCAACCAAGTACCTTAAACGGCTATGAATGATAACCCGAGTCAGCCATGGTCAGAGTGTCCAATCAGAGTGCAGATATACTGGGCATGACCTTGCAGGTATAAACAAGGTAGAATACTGGTGGCTCGGTGTGGCTATTATGGGCAATGGCTTGACAAAGTTGGCATGTGCCACTGACCATGACCACAAATGTATCCAAGTGACTTTTACTTCTATTGATCATAACACGAGTCAGCCATGGTCAGAGTGTCCAATCACAGTGCAGATGTACAAGGCATGACCTTGCAGGTAAAAACAAGGTAGAATAGTGTTGGCTCAGTGTGGCTATTGTGCGCAATGCCTTGACAAAGTTGGCATGGGCAACTGACCATGACCACAAAGTTTACCAAGCAACATCAACTTCTACGAATCGGAACACGAGTCAGCCTCAGTCAGAGTGTCCAATCACAGTGCACATCTTATATGCATGACCTTGCAGGTATGAACAAGGTAAAAACCCGGTGGCTTGGCACGGCTATTGTGCGCAATGCCTTAACAAAGTTGGCATGTGCCATTTACCAGGACCACAAATGTATCCAAGTGACGTTTACTTCTATTGATCATAACACATGTCAGCCATGGTCATAGTGTCCAATAACAGTGCAGATTTACTAGGCATGATCTTGCAGGTGTAAACAAGGTAGAATACTGGTGGTTCGGTGTGGCTCTTGTGCGCAATGCCTTGACAAAGTTGGCATGTGCCACTGACCATGACCACAAAGTTTACCAAGTGACATTAACGCTTACGAATTGTTAGACGAGTCAGCGACAGTCAGAGTAACCAATCACAGTGCACATCTTATATGAATGACCTTGCAGGTATAAAACAGGAAAAGAAACTGGTGTCTTTGCACAGCTATTGTGCGCAATGCCTTGACAATGTTGGTATGTGCTGCTGACCATGACCAAAAAAATTACCAATGACCTTAAACGGCTATGAATCAAAACACCAGTCAGCTACAGTCAGCGTGTCCAATCACAGTGCAGATATACTGGGCATTACATTTCAGGTTTAAACAAGGTAGAATACTGGTGGCTTGGTGTGACTATTGTGCGCAATGCCTTGACATAGTTAGCATGTGCCACTGACCATGACTGCAAATGTATCCTAGTGACTTATACTTCTATTGATCATAACACAAGTCAGCCACGGTCAGAGTGTCCAATCACAGTGCAGATGTATCATGCATGACCTTGCACGTTTAAACAAGGTAGAGTACTGGTGGCTCGATGTGGCTATTGTACGCAATGCCTTGACAAAGCTGGAATGTGCCACTGACCATGACCACAAAGTTTACCAAGTGACTTTAACTTTTACGAATCGTAACACAAGTCAGCCACAGTCAGAGTACCCAATCATAGTGCACATCGAATGTGCATGACCTTGCAGGTAGAAACAGGGTAAAATTGGTGTCTTGGCACGGCTATTGTGCGCAATGCCTTGACAAAGTTGGCATGTGCCACTGACTATGACCAGAAAGTTTACCAAGTACCTTAAACGGCTATGAATCATTACACGAGTCAGCCACTGTAAGAGTGTCCAATCACAGTGCAGATATACTGGGCATAACCTTACAGGTATAGACAAGGCAGAATACCGGTGGCTCGGTGTGGCTATTGAGTGCGATACCTTGACAAAGTTGGCATGTTCCAATGAGCATGACCACAAATGTATCCAAGTGACTTCAACTTCTACGAATCGTAACACGAGTCAGCCACGGTCAGAGTGCCCGATCACACTGCAGATGTACGAGGCATTATCATGCAGGTGCAAATAAGGTAGAATAGTGGTGGCTCGGTGTGGCTATTGTGCGCAATGCCTTGACAAAGCTGGCATGTGCCACTGGCCATGACCACAAAGTTTACCAAGTGACTTTAACTTCTACGAATTGTAACCCGAGTCAGCCACATTCAGAGGGTCCAATCAAAGTTCAGATGTACTAGGCATGACCTTGCAGGTATAAACAAGGTAAAAAGCCGGTGGCTTGGCACGGCTATTGTACGTAATGCCCTGACAAAGTTGGCATGTGCTACTGACCATGACCACAAAGTTACCAAGTACATTAAACGACGATGAATGAAAACACGAGTCAGACACGGTCAGAGTATCCACTCACAGTGCAGATATACTGGGCATGACCTAGCAGGTATAAACAAGGCAGAATACTGGTAGCTTGGTGTGGCTATTGTGCACAATGCCTTGATAAAGTTAGCATGTGCCACAGACCATGACCACAAATGTATCCAGGTGACTTCAACTTCTATGAATCGTAACACGAGTCAGCCACGGTCAGAGTACCCAATCACAGTAAAGATGTACTTGGCATGATCTTGCAGGTACAAACAAGGTAGAATAGAGGTGGCTTGGTGTGGCTATTGTGCGCAATGCCTTGACAAAGCTGGCATGTGCCACTGGCATGCCAACTTTGTCAAGGCATTGCGCACAATAGTCACACCGATCCACTGGTATCCTTCCTTATTTATACATGTAAGGTCATGCATAGTATATCTGCACTATGATTGGACACTCTGACCGTGGCTGACCCGTGTTATGATTCATAGCTGTTTAAGGTACTTGCTAAACATTGTGGTCATGGTCAGTGGCACATGCCATCTTTGTCAGAGCATTGGGTACAATGGCCTTGCCAAGACATTTTACCTTGTTTATACCTGGGAGGTCATGCATATAAGACGTGCACTGTGATTCGGCACTCTGACCGTGGCTGAATCGTGTTACGATTCGTCGAAGTTAAAGTCACTTGGTAAACTTTGTGGTCATAGTCAGTGGCACATGCCAACTTTGTCAAGGCATTACGCACAAAAGCCACACCGGGCCACCAGTATTCTACCTTGTGTACACGTGCAAAATTATGCCTAGCTCATCTGCACTGTGATTGGACACTCTGTTTGTGGCTGACTTGTGTTATGATCAATAGAAGTAAAAGTCACTTGGATACATTTGTGGTCATGGTTAGTAGCACATGCCAACTTTGTCAAGGCATTGCGCACAATAGCCACACCAAGCAACCAGTATTCTACCTTGTTTGCACCTGCAAGATCATGCCTAGTACATCTGCACTGTGATTGGACACTCTGACCGTGGTTGACTCATGTTAAGATGAATAGAAGTAAAATTCACTTGGATACATTTGTGGTCATGGCCAGTGGCACATGCCAACTTTGTCAAGGCATTGCACACAATAGCCACAAGGAGCCACTAGTATTCTACCTTGTGTTTCCTAGCAAGATCATGCCTAGTACATCTGCACTGTGATTGGACACTCTCACCATGGCTGACTTGGGGTTTGATCAATAGAAGTAAGAGTCACTTCCATACAATTGTGGTCATGGTCAGTGGCACATGCCAACTTTGTCAAGGCATTGCGCACAATAGCTATGCCAAGACACCGGTTTTTTTTTTCCTGTTTATACCTGCAAGGTCATGCATATTATAAGTGTGCTGTGATTGGGTACTCTGACCGTGGCTGACTCGTGTTACGATTGGTAAACATTTGTGGTCATGATCAGTGGCACATGCCAACTTTGTCAAGGCATTGTGCACAATAGCCACACCACGCCACCAGTATTCTACCTTGTGTTTCCTAGCAAGATCATGCCTAATACATCTGCTTTGTGATTGGACACTCTCACCATGGCTGACTTGTGGTATGATCAATAGAAGTAGAAGTCACTAGGATACATTTGTGGTCATGGTTAGTAGCACATGCCAACTTTGTTAAGGCATTGCGCACAATAGCCATACCGAGGCACCAGTATTCTACCTTGTGTTTCCTAGCAAGATCATGCCTAATACATCTGCTTTGTGATTGGACACTCTCACCATGGCTGACTTGTGGTATGATCAATAGAAGTAGAAGTCACTAGGATACATTTGTGGTCATGGTTAGTAGCACATGCCAACTTTGTTAAGGCATTGCGCACAATAGCCATACCGAGGCACCAGTATTCTACCTTGTGTTTCCTAGCAAGATCATGCCTAATACATCTGCTTTGTGATTGGACACTCTCACCATGGCTGACTTGTGGTATGATCAATAGAAGTAGAAGTCACTAGGATACATTTGTGGTCATGGTTAGTAGCACATGCCAACTTTGTTAAGGCATTGCGCACAATAGCCATACCGAGGCACCAGTATTCTACCTTGTGTTTCCTAGCAAGATCATGCCTAATACATCTGCTTTGTGATTGGACACTCTGACCATGGCTGACTCGTGTTATGATCAATAGAAGTAAAAGTCACTTGGATACATTTGTGGTCATGGTTAGTGGTACATGCCAACTTTGTCAAGGCATTGCGAACAATAGCCACACCGAGCCACCATTATTATACCCTTTTTATACCTTCAAGGTCATGCCTAGTACATCTAAACTGTGATTGGACACTCTGACCATGGCTGACTCGTGTTACGATTTGTAGATGATAAAGTCACTTGGTAAAATTTGTGGTCATGGTCAGTGGCACATGCAAACTTTGTCAAGGCATTGTGCACAATAGCCACACCGAGCCACCAGTATTCGACCTTGTTTATACATGCAAGATCATACCTAGTACATGTGCACTGTGATTGGACATTCTGACCGTGGCTGACTTGTGTTATGATCAATAGAAGTAAAAGTCACTTGGATACATTTGTGGTCATGGTCAGTGGCACTTGCCAACTTTGTCAAGGCATTGCGCACAATAGCCACACCGAGCCACCAGTATTCNCCTGCAAGATCATGCCTAGTACATCTGCACTGTGATTGGATACTTTGACCGTGGCTGACTTGTGTTATGATTCATAGCCGTTTAAGGTACTTCGTAAACTTTGTGGTCATGGTCAGTGGCACATGCCAACTTTGTCAAGGCATTGCGCACAAAAGCCGTGCGAGGCCACCGGATTTTTACCTTGTTTATACCTGCAAGGTCATGCCTAGTATATCTGAACAGAGATTGGGCACTCAAACCGTGGCTGACTTGTGTTACGATTCGTAGAAGTTAAAGTCACTTGGAAAATGTTGTGGTCATGGTCAGTGGCACATGCCAAAGTTGTGAAGGCATTGCGGACAGTAGCCACACCAAGCCACCAGTGTTCTACCTTGTTTGTACCTGCAAGGTCATGTCTAGTACATCTGCAATGTGATTGGACACATTGACCGTGGCTGACTCGTGGTATGCTCAAAAGAAGTAAATGTCACTTGGATATATTTTTGGTCATGGTCAGTGGCACATGCCAACTTTGTCAAGGCATTGTGCACAATAGCCACACTGAGCCACCAGTATTCTACCTTGTTTATACCTGCAAGGTCATGCACAGTATATCTGCACTGTGATTGGACACTCTGACCGTGGCTGACTCGTGTTATGATTCATAGCCGTTTAAGTTACTTGGTATACTTTGTGGTCATGGTCAGTGGCACATGCCAACTTTGTCAAGGCATTGGGCACAATAGCTGTGCGAAGACATAGGTTTTTTACCCTATTTATGTTGGCAAGGTCATGCATACTAGACGTGCACTGTGATTGGGCACTCTGACCGTGGCTGACTCGTGTTACGATTCGTAGAAGTTAAAGTCACTTGGTAAACATTCTTGGTCATGATCAGTGGCACATGCCAACTTTGTCAATGCATTGCGCACAATAGCCACACCGAGCCACCAGTATTCTAGCTTGTTTGACCCTGCAAGATCATGCCTAGTACATCGGCACTTTGATTGGACACTCTGACCGTGGCTGACTCGTGTTATGATCAATATAAGTAAACGTCACTTGGATACATTTGTGGTCATGGTCTGTGGCACATGCCAGCTTTGTCAAGGCACTGCACACAATAGCCACACCGAGCCACCAGTATTGTACCTTGTTTATACCTGTAAGGTAATGTCCTGTATATCAGCACTGTGATTGGACACTCTGACCGTGGCTGACTCGTGTTATGATTCATAGCTGTTTAAGGTACTTGGTAAACTTTGTGGTCGTGGTCAGTGGCACATGCCAACTCTGTCAAGGCATTGCGCACAATAGCCATGACAATCCACCGGTTTTGTAACTTGTTTATACGTGCAAGGTCATGCATATTAGATGTGTACTGTGATTGGGCACTCTGATCGTGGCTGACTCGTGTTGTGATTCGTAGAAGTTAAAGTCACTTGGTAAACTTTATGGTCATGGTCAGTGGCACATGCCAACTTTGTCAAGGCATTGCGCTCAATAGCCACACCAAACCACCAGTATTCTACCTCAGTGTTGACCCGGGGTTCCGAGGTGACCCTGTCACTGTGGCCGGTCTACATCGAGGGGGCCTTGATGTGGACCGCGTTCGCGTTCGCCAAAAAACGCGAGGTGGGGTCCTCGGTTGGTGAGCTGGCCCCAGCCCAGCGACCAGCCCTGCCACGCGGAAGCCCACCGATGTACCCCCCCCCCCTTGCCCAGCCACCATCCCTCGCTCGCACGTCCTCCTCCACAAATTCCGTTTTCATTCAACTTTCAAACCCATGTCATATTAGGGTTTGATATTCTCTTTTAAAATTGTTGAACCAGGGTTTGACATTCCAATGATTTCTGAAATTATCTTAATGGACATATATTTCTGAAATTCTCTTGAATTGAGGTGTCAAGTGAAAATGAAAATTATTGTGGGGTATGATAGGGATATCCGACAGGTGGCAGATGTTTGGTCCACCGGTCACTGGTTGTTTCACTGCCATATCAACGATTACTCCTGCTGCACAGTTTGAGTCCACGTACGTGGATGATTGCTGATTTCTTTCTGAATATTTTTACTTTCAGTTCTGTCCGCAAATCGTACTTCAGTCCATTTTTTGAACTATCATTTTGTGCGCTCCTGGTGGAGAAATCAGCGCAAATGCGAGGTTCACAATGAAACTCGCAGCTCAAAAGTTTTGCAATGCCCCTTTTTGTTTTTGACGCATTCGATTGCCGTCGATCAATCAGTTGATGCAATCAATCCCCGTCGGTTGCTCGGACGCCGTCTATCTCTCTACCGACGGCGAGCAAGAACCGACGATCGATTGATGTCGATCGATTGGCCGACGGCCGAGGAACGATCGACGAGGGCTAATTGTCGATGGGACCACTGCCGGTGGTCGCCGGAAGTGGATCCATCAACGGTGGCTCCTCGTCGGATCGATCCACTGCCGGTGTTCGCTGGCCGTTGATCCATCGACGGTGGCTCCTCGTCGGATCGATCCACTGCCGGTGTTCGCCAGCCGTGGATCCATCGACGGTGGCTACTCGTCGGATCGATCCACTGCCGGTGGTTGCCGGCCGTGGATCCACAGCTGGTGGTCGCCGCCTGAGGGCTGACCAGCCCGTCCACCATTGATCCGCTTGGATCGATGGTGAACGGAGCATGGATCCAAAGGCCGACGAGGCCTGGCGGGGAGCAGGAGGCAGGGGCAGGGCCTCGCAACCACCCACCGGTCGAGTTCTATGCCTCGAGCGAGGCCGATGAGGCCTGGCAGGAGGCAGGGGCAGGGGCAGGGGCCCTTGCAACCACCCACCGCTCGGGTGGTTGACGCTGGATCCGCGTCGTAACAACGCTATGAAGTAATACTAGTCGTTCCGCGTCACTCGTACGCGAATAGAGCATTGCGATTGTAGGAACGAGGTGCATCCATGGCACCTCGGCGCCAGACTGCACCATCTGTGATGGAATCGTCATCCCTTCCATCTTCAACCTCTGTTGCCTGTGCGTACCATCTGAACCATGCGGACTTCAACCCCCTCCTGCCGGGCGTCTCCATGGAGATCATCTAACGCTGGCCCTCTCGCGTCACCGTCGGCCAGTGCCTACGGCCTCAAGGAAACCTGGGTTCTTTTGTGGCTCATGCGGCGTTACGTCAAGCGACACTTGCGCCCGCATCCGCGGGCATTTTGGTATCCCAAACGGCAACATGGCCACGTGCCCGTTCCCACCGCCTCACGCCAAAGACGTTCTTGGCCTTGAGAGGGCCCCTCGTCCAGCAGCCGACTGGAAACCTGCTTGCCCCCATCTGTACAATGGCCTCGGGGATTCATGGGGTACAAGCAGCAAGCCTGTGAAATGGGTTAATTTGGCGGAGAGCTTGCAGCGACAGGAGACTCAGCGCCGAGCTGGCCTACCAAGTGGAGATGATGAGGGTGATGCAACCGGTGCCGGTCCTGGCATGGAGTATGCTGGCATGAGCTCCATTGACCAACAGATAAGGCGGCAGCAAGACGTAGCACTCCTCAGAGCAGCAGACCTTCGTGGGCAGCAGCAGCAGAAGCAGCTGCTGCTGCACCAGCAGCAGCAGGTGTACCAGCAGCAGCCACAGGTGTACCTGCAACAGCCGGCGGCGTACCAGGAGCAGCTGCAGTTGTACCAGCAGCAGCCGCAGACAGTTCGGCTGGTGGATGTTAACCGGATGGCTGGTATGGTTCAAACTTCCGTGAGGCCTCATTGTGAGGCAGCCGGGAACAAGAGCTGCCAGATGGCAGTAGTCAAGCTCATGGCCTGTGCTGCGTACCCAATCAGCTTCTCACGTGAGCCGCTGCTGAACGACGTGGTGCGCACAGGCCGAAGCACCAACAGCTCATTTAGCCTTCCAAGCCAAGGCACTCTCGTTAGTGACATACTGCCAGCATTGGACAATAAATTAGAGGTCGAGGATACGTCGCTGAAGCAAGCCTCGCCCATTTGTGGCGTCACAGTTGCCGTGGACGAGAGGGCGGATCAGCAGCAGCGTCCAATTTACAATGCGATGGCTGTAAACGCTAAGGGTGCCTGTCGCGTGTTTTCACGTGATGCCAATGGGAAGACCCGCAATGCATCCCACATGGGGGCCATGATTGAGGAGCCGGTCGAGGCCGTCGGTGTCAAGCACGTGGTGTCCGTTATTTCGACAACACAGCAGTCAACAAACGCGCATTCCAAGACCTGGCAAGGAAGTATCCAAAAGTCCTGTGGCAAGGTTGTTGTGCACACAACTGTGACCTTGTCATGATGGACATTGGCAAGACAGAGTAGGGGTTGGTAATCTTGTCCAAGGCTGAGAAGGTTGTCAAATTGTTTCGCAACAACGACATGCCACCAACCTGGTTGAAGCAACAGTCGGGTGGGCGGGTCTTGCACGCCAAATGTGACACGCGTTTTGCATCTGCGCACTCCATGTTGCAGCGCCTGCTAGACATGCGTGCAATTCTGCTGAAGCTGGTCAACCATGAGTCCTGGACGGCCATGGGCAATCAGCGGGATGGGATGTTCAAGGCACGCAAGAAGGCTGTGAGATGTCTTGTGTACCGCCGCGTGTGTTGGCTACAGGTTCGCCAGCCGAGAGATTTTTTTACGCCGTTGGTAACCGTGCTACGCATTGCTCACACATCGGGAGGGACAGCGGGTGAGATATATGAAAGATTGCTTGATTGCATGAGTGATCTTGCTGCACTGTCGCGCCCCCGCGGGCGCAAGCCAGTAAAGGTTTCTGCTGCGCCTGTGAAGCATGCTATGCAGCGCCTGCAAGCCCGCTGGACTGGTGACATGAGCTGCCCGCTGTATTTTGCTGCGTGCCGTGTGCACCTGTGCCACTTTGGGAATGACCTTGGGGGTGAGGTTGACATGGTTACGGCTTGGTCCACAGTGGTGGATGCGCTTGCGCCGCCTTAGCGTCAGCACGCTGGAGATGCTGGTGCGCTGCAACGTGTGGCTGCGCCGTCAGTACAAGGCAACTGGGAGACGGTGCTAGCCCACCAACTTCACGGTGCCCGACGACTTGGAGAGTGAGCAGGACGGTGAGCCACGCCGGTCGCCCGGCGCCTGGCGTGACTCTGGGTGCCACGCCGGGTGCAGCTGTCGTAGAAGGCAGTACCTCCTATCCCTGCTACTTTGCTGTTGCTGTTGGTGGTACTGGCACTCCGGGTGCCGCACCGGGTGCAGCTGCTGTAGAAGGCAGCGCCTCGTGCTCCCGCTGCTCTGCTGCCGATGATGCTAACGCTCCGGGCGCCGCGCCAGGTGCAGCTGCCACAAAAGGCAGCACCTCCTGTCCCCGCTGCTCTGCTCCTGCTACTGGTGGTGCTTGCGCCCTGGGCACCGTGCCTGGTGCAGCTGCCGTAGAAGGCAGTACCTCCTGCTCCCGCTGCTCTGTTGCTTCTGCCAATGGTGCTGGCGCTCCAGGCGCCTTGCAAGATGCAGCTGCCGTAGAAGGCAGTACATCTTGTCCCCACTGCTCTGCTGCAGCTGCTGGTGGCGCTGGCACTCCGGATGCCGCGCCGGGTGTAGTTGCCGCAAAAGGCAGGACCTCCCGCTCGCGCTGCTCTGCTGTTGCTTCCGATGGTGCTGGCGCTCCGGGCGCCGCGCCGAGTGCAGCTGTCATAGAAGGAAGCGCCTCCTGTCTCTGCTGCTGGGGTCTCCCGAGACGCACTCTTGATGTTGTCGCGGTCGATGGCAATAGGCCCAGGCTATGTCCAGCATCTGCCACCGTCGATGCGGTTTGATCATCTTTCATATGTGGTATTGTCGCAGCGTGTGGCCGCTGCGCCCGCCTTTGTCGCGTGGTTGCCGTTACTGCACCAGGTGCCGCTCCGAGACTGTGGTGTACCTGCTTTGCTTTCGACACTGGTTGCCCCGGAGCCTCACGCACCACATTTACCGCGGCCTCGCAGGGAGGCAGCTGTTACTTGACTTCTCGTACCGTTCCTGACGGTGCCTCCTCAGTGGTCCTGGGCCGCTGGGTAGCGAGCTTATCTTTCCCGGCCCGACGTCGCTTCTTGGTGATGCCTTCCATCTCTGCCACAGCATGTCCTGCCCCTTCCTCCACTGCCCTTTCTTGCTGCTCCTGTTGTTGTGGTATTGCGCTTGCCCCAGCTTCGTGCTTGTGTGCTTCCTTGTCTTGATGTACCAGGGAATGCATCCCAATACCCGACGAAACAAGTCGGGTCCCCCCGGCCAAAGGCTCAGGTTTGTCGGCCGCAGGAACTGCAATTGTGGTGATTGGTGGAGGAGGGCGGTGTGGGCGATAGGGAGACTGAGGCATCCCTGAAAACTTAGCTGCCACTTCCTCCACGTCATAAACGATATTGATGCGGGGCGGGTGTCGCCCGGCCGCGAGGGCCTGCCAGCGGACCGGGAGCTTTTCAAGTCGCTCACGTCACACCATGATGTTGGAAGTGTGGCAGCCCTCGAGCCACACATAGACTCCATGTAGGGTCCAAACCTGGTAACACTGGTCCAGGAGTATCGCTTCATTTTGTCGCGGCCTGCCCACCTCCTACCGCTTCGGCCGCACACCGTCACCGACCTGCAAGTCGTCGATCATGAGGCCGGCGTTAGTACGGTCCACCCCGTGCTGTGCTGCGACATACCCCCGAGTTCAAGCCTCTTGGAGGCACCTTTGAAGCCAGGCACCTCGTTGTTTCATGAATTCCACCCCTTTGGCCACGGTCGCACCCTCTTCCCGTGGCGGCATTGGCGCGTCAGGCATGAGCGGCATGGTAGCCATGGTCCAATGTTGCTGGCCGTGACGCAGCATGTAGGGTGAGAGGGTGGTAGACGAATGAGGTGTGAGGTTGTATTCATAGACGATGTCTTCTAGCTGCTCGTTCCAGGGTGCATTGTCATCGAACAAGTTCCGGATGGTCTGCGTGATTGCCCCATCCATACGCTTGACCTGGCCTTGCGCTTGCGGCCGGTATGGTGCCCCATTTTCAATCTTGATGTTGAAGTACGCCGCCACTTCTGCGAATGTCCCTACGAAGTGCAAGCCATTGTCACACTGGATGATCTTGTATCCACCTCCCTAGTATATGATTTCTTCCTTCAGGAACGTTGTGGCGTGTGCTGTGTCGGCCTTGGGGACCGCCTGAGCCATGACCCACTTGGTCATGTGGTCGATGCCGATAATCCAGTACACGTTCTTGGGTTGGGTGGTACAGAGGGGGCCATGAAAGTCAAATACAACCCTCTCCATTGGTGCGCAGAGGCGAGCGCACACGACGCAGGGCTGGTGGATCCGTTGGGGAGGGTGATGGCAGATGCAAGTCCCACATGTGGCAACAGCCTCCCCAATCTGCTTCTTCAATCACACCAAGTAGACCTGTGGGATGAGAGTCTCATATATGGTGGCGGAACGTGCGTGCATTCAGTATTGTCCTTGCATGATGAGTTTGTCGCGCAGCATCACCGGGGTGTACCAGCGTAGTAAGTACGCGTCATCCTCACGCCTCTACAGCCGCACCTGCAGCCACACATACTTGTCGAGCGTGGCTTGGGCATTGGAGCAAACATGGACGTCCGGGTAGATTTCCACCATGGTGCGGCCACCAGATAGGACTTGGGCTCGTGCCGAATCTGACCACTCGTATGTTTTGACTGGTCACTCCTGTTGCCAGTGCTCCAGGTCGCCCCCACGCGCTAGGGCCAGGAGGCGACGTCGCATTTCCTCAAAGGTCTCCGGTGGTGGGGCGCTCTTCCATCCGCAGACTCGGCCTGGTGCTGCTCGTCACCCTCCACTGGTGGGAGGGCATCAGTCCGTGTGCGCCTGGAGGAGGTGCGTGTGATGGTTGGGTCTGTCGTGCCTGTGGAGGTCGTGGTGACCGGACGCCGGATTCGGGAGGAAGCGTGCCGCACGGTGTTGGAGGCATGACAGGTGCCGTATCAACCAATGGCCCGCGGGCCCCGGTAGGGAGGACTCTTGCATGTGTAGACTCAGGGATGGCAGGTGGATTATCCACCGGAGCTGGTGTCGCCCCCGGCGTGGCAGGCGAATCCGGGAGGGGAGGGGAGGCCGGTGCAACTCTCAGTCCACCGCGGGACGGTGGATGATCCACCGGTAGCGCTGCCGCCGGGGATGCCGATGGCACTGGAGCTGTAGGGGGAGAAGGAGGTGTCATGATTTTGAGGAGGGGAGAGTGCGACACAGGAAGGATCGTGGCGCTGATTGGCACAAGTTATGCGTTGAGCAGGTTGGCAGTAACAAGTTTTGGAAGTGAGCGTTGCGAGACAGGCAGCCGGCCGAGGATGGAAGCGATGACCATTGCGAGAGTGATGAAGAGAAATGATTGATTGATGGAATAGTAGAAGCAAGAGTACATTGATCTAAGCTACCTTAAAGTAGTGTTTCTTGGGCTTCGCTAGGACCCTTGCGAGGTGGAAGCACTAGTTCGTGTTCTTCGAGAGACGTGTTGCGATGGTTTTACCAGAGCGCAGCTTGTCGGATTTCTCTGAGACTTTGGGACATGATAGTGTCGGTGCACGGATCTCGATTGTGCGTGTCCGTTGAGATTCGTGCGGTTCTTTTATTGTGGGTGCTCGGATGTGCTCCAGTCTTCACGCTCATTTCTCTTCTTCATTTCCGACACCCCTCGTAAAGGGGAACCAACGTGGAAGCTTTAGGTGTCTCTGGTCTTGAGACCTAGAAGATGTACCATTGTTGCATGTTGGGCCTGTTCTAGGGTTTTTGTGAAGATGTCAGTCCTGTTGGCCTTTGAGGCTACATACTGAACCAAGAGTTCCTCTGCCTGCACCTTCTCCCTGAGGAAGAAGTAGTGAAATTCAATGTGCTTGGTTCGTCCATGGTAGACTGAATTCTCTGTGAGAGCGATGGTGCTTCGATTGTCACACCATAGGATTTGGAGTGGTTGCAGATATCAAAGGTCTTGCAGTATGTGTTATAGCCAGATGGCTTCTTGGGCAGCCATGGTTCCTGCATACAGTTCTGCTTCATAGGATGAAAGTGAAACAGAAGAGGACCTGGTTGATCGCCAGCTGATCAGTGCACAGCCAAGGTGAAAGCCGTAGCCTTGTGATGATTTTCGGTTGGCATGATCATCTGCCCAGGAGGAGTCGCTGTATCCTTCTAATGTTATCGGCTGAGTTCTCCCCAGCTCAAGATAGAAGGAGGCAGTCTCTCCTAGATACCTCAAAACTCGCTTTGCTGCCTTCCAGTGTTGGTCACTATGGTTTCATTCTCCAACGTATCGTGACAGAACACTGAGGGGGAAAGCAAGGTCGGGGCGAGTGCAGACCATAGCATACATCAGTGATCCCACCAGTTCAGGATAGGATTCTGGGGAAGGTGATGAGACTGTGTATGCTGGTGAGGTAAGTTTGTGATCCACCGTCATGGGGGTTGGAGCTCCGTTGCTGTTCTCAAATCCGAAGTGCTTCAGGAGTGAGGCAATGTAGGGTTCTTGGGACAGAGTGATGAGTCACTTCTCCCGGTCCCTCTTTATGTCAATTCCCATGTAATGGGTCAGTTCCCCAAGGTCTTTCGTGGTGAAACGTCCCAGGAGTGCTTGCTTTAGATCCTCGAGAGCACAAGGATTGTTGGAGGTGAGAGCAAGATCGTCCTCATAGACCATGATATAGGTCTGCTCATCTGGTCAAAAACGGAGGAACGGACTGGGATCGGCAGTGGAAACCGTGAATCCCAGGTAAATGAGAGTTGGTCGGAGTTTGACATGCCATTCTCGAGAGGATTGTTTGAGCCCATAGACTGGGCGATGTAGCTTCCAGAGAGTGTTGGGCTGGTCTGGTGTGTAGCCTTCGGATACGCCAGGTAGAAAGTTTTGTTCAGATCTCCTTGGAGAAAGTCCGTGGACACGTCCATGGCATGTAGTTCCATGTCTTTAGTGGCCGTAATGTGTAGTAGGACTCGTAGGGTGGTCAGCTTGGCAGTGGGTGAGGAGGTGTCAAAGACGTCCACGCCATATCGTTGTGAGAACCCCTTTGCCACATAACGAGCTTTGAATTCTGGTGGCTTCCCTAGATGAGTCTTAACACGGATGACCCATTTCCCTGTGACCACATTGGTGTGAGCTGGTCGAGGTACGTTAGTGTAGGTGGAAGTGGCCTTAAAGGAGGCCAGTTCGTTGGCAATGGCGGCTCGCCATTGGTCTCCTTGTGGCCCATTTACAGCCTCCGCATATTTTCTGGGGGTGGCAATAAGAGCTGTGGTAGTGGTGGTGCTGGGTAGAGGAAGGCGAGGATAGCGTCGTCGTCGAGGATTCATGGGAGGAGTTGGTCGTCGAAGAGAGATGAGACCGTCTCCAGCTGCAATCCAGGAGGGCAGGAAGGAGGTTCGAAGAAGCTCCACCTGGCAATCCTCCTGGATGTCAAGGTCTCCGTCTGTGTCAGTTAGGGTGATAAGCGAGGCTGCTGCTCTGTTTCTGGTAGACTATGGGAGCACCAGTTCTGCTAGTGGTGTCATTCTCGGGACTGGTACTCCAGATGCTGTAGTTGTTATATGTTCTTCTGTGACTGCTACTGTTGTTGTTGGTGCTGGTGCTGCTGCGGCTGGAGGAGGGACTAGTGTTGCTGAGGGAAGCGTTCTTCCGAGTGTTGGCAGATGTTCTGAGATGGATTGAAAATCAGCGTTAAGAGTGAGAGGAGTGAGTGGTGGTAGTGCCATTGGTCGTGGTTGTGTGGGAGTGTGTGTAGGAGAGAAGATTGGTGGAGTGGATACTGTTGGAGGAGTTGCTGGTGTGGCAGGAGCGACTGCAAGAGGTAAGGTGGCCGGGGTTGTAGGCATTATAGCTTGTTCAGGAAAGAGTGTCCAGGTAAGAGGAGTAGTGGAGATTGGCGCGGATTGCCGGAACAAAGGAGTAATTTCATCAAAATGGACATCTATGCTACAGGTTTCCTGTTTGAGGTCCGGCTCATAAAATAAGTAGCTAGGGGAGATGAGGGCGAATCCAACGAACATGCAGCGCGAGGCTCGTGGCCCAAATTTGGAGAGACGCGTGTGAGCTCGGTAAAATTGAAAGAGTAGGACGTAGGCTGTGGAACCCCAGGCTCAAAGCTTGGAGACATCTGGTGTATATCCTAGCCAGAGTTCTGCTGGGGTGATCTCGAGAAGATGCTTGGCTGGATAAAAGTTGCGTACCCTGGTGGCATAGCGGAATGCATAGGTCCTGAAGGTTTCCGGCGCTCTGGCATGCACAAGTAGAGTACGCGTGAGAGCGGCCAGGACACCATTCTGTCTTTCTACCACTCCGTTCTGCTTTGGTGCTTTTGGGACACTCATCTCATGCCCAATGCCGCGTTCTGCCCGGAATACACGGAGCTCATGAGATAGGAATTCACGACCTCTGTCTGTCCGGATTTTACCAATGGACCGGTTGAGGCGACTCATCTGCACTGTGATTGGACACTCTGACTGTGGCTGACTCGTGTTATGATCAATAGAAGTAAAAGTCACTTGGATACATTTGTGGTCATGGTCTGTGGCACATGCCAACTTTGTCAAGGCATTGCGCACAATAGCCATGACAATCCACCGGTTTTGTAACTCGTTTATACGTGCAAGGTCATGCATATTAGATGTGTACTGTGATTGGGCACTCTGACCGTGGCTGACTCGTGTTATGATTCATAGCTGTTTAAGGTACTTGGTAAACTTTGTGGTCGTGGTCAGTAGCACATGCCAACTCTGTCAAGGCATTGCGCACAATAGCCATGACAATCCACCGGTTTTGTAACTCGTTTATACGTGCAAGGTCATGCATATTAGATGTGTACTGTGATTGGGCACTCTGACCGTGGCTGACTCGTGTTATGATTCATAGCTGTTTAAGGTACTTGGTAAACTTTGTGGTCGTGGTCAGTAGCACATGCCAACTCTGTCAAGGCATTGCGCACAATAGCCATGACAATCCACCGGTTTTGTAACTCGTTTATACGTGCAAGGTCATGCATATTAGATGTGTACTGTGATTGGGCACTCTGACCGTGGCTGACTCGTGTTATGATTCATAGCTGTTTAAGGTACTTGGTAAACTTTGTGGTCGTGGTCAGTAGCACATGCCAACTCTGTCAAGGCATTGCGCACAATAGCCATGACAATCCACCGGTTTTGTAACTCGTTTATACGTGCAAGGTCATGCATATTAGATGTGTACTGTGATTGGGCACTCTGATCGTGGCTGACTCGTGTTTCGATTCGTAGAAGTTAAAGTCACTTGGTAAACTTTATGGTCATGGTCAGTGGCACATGCCAACTTTGTCAAGGCATTGCGCTCAATAGCCACACCAAACCACCAGTATTCTACCTCAGTGTTGACCCGGGGTTCCGAGGTGACCCTGTCACTGTGGCCGGTCTACATCGAGTGGGCCTTGATGTGGACCGCGTTCGCGTTCGCCAAAAAACGCGAGGTGGGGTCCTCGGTTGGTGAGCTGGCCCCAGCCCACCGACCAGCCCTGCCACGCGGAAGCCCACCGATGTACCCCCCCCTCCCCTTGCCCAGCCACCATCCCTCGCTCGCACGTCCTCCTCCACAAATTCCGTTTTCATTCAACTTTCAAACCCATGTCATATTAGGGTTTGATATTCTCATTTAAAATTGTTGAACCAGGGTTTGACATTCCAATGATTTCTGAAATTATCTTAATATACATATATTTCTGAAATTCTCTTGAATTGAGGTGTCAAGTGAAAATGAAAATTATTGTGGGGTATGATAGGGATATCCGACAGGTGGCAGATGTTTGGTCCACCGGTCACTGGTTGTTTCACTGCCATATCAACGATTACTCCTGCTGCACAGTTTGAGTCCACGTACGTGGATGATTGTTGGTTTCTTTCTGAATATTTTTACTTTCAGTTCTGTCCGCAAGTCGTTCTTCAGTCCATTTTTTGAACTATCATTTTGTGCGCTCCTGGTGGCGAAATCAGCGCAAACACGAGGTTCACGATGAAACTCGCAGCTTGAACGTTTTGCAATGCCCCTTTTTGTTTTTGACGCATTCGATTGCCGTCGATCAATCAGTTGATGCAATCAATCCCCGTCGGTTGCTCGGACGCCGTCTATCTCTCTACCGACGGCGAGCAAGAACCGACGATCGGTTGATGTTGATCGATTGGCCGACGGCCGAGGAGCGATCAACGAGGGCTAATTGTCGATGGGACCACTGCCGGTGGTCGCCGGAAGTGGATCCATCGACGGTGGCTCCTCGTCGGATCGATCCACTGCCGGTG
>SZWC01002312.1:119260-138560 GCA_023375785.1 Penium margaritaceum | reverse complement strand
GAAATCAGCGCAAACGCGAGGTTCACGATGAAACTCGCAGCTCGAAAGTTTTGCAATGCCCCTTTTTGTTTTTGACGCATTCGATTGCCGTCGATCAATCAGTTGATGCAATCAATCCCCGTCGGTTGCTCGGACGCCGTCTATCTCTCTACCGACGGCGAGCAAGAACCGACGATCGATTGATATCGATCGATTGGCCGACGGCCGAGGAACGATCGACGAGGGCTAATTGTCGATGGGACCACTGCCGGTGGTCGCTGGAAGTGGATCCATCGACGGTGGCTCCTCGTCGGATCGATCCACTGCCGGTGTTCGCTGGCCCTGGATCCATCGACGGTGGCTCCTCGTCGGATCAATCCACTGCCGGTGGTCGTCGGCCGTGGATCCATCGACGGTGGCTCCTCGTCGGATCGATCCACTGCCGGTGGTCGCCGGCCGTGGATCCACAACTGGTGGTCGCCGCCTGAGGGCTGACTAGCCCGTCCACCATTGATCCGCTTGGATCGATGCTGAACGGAGCATGGATCCAAAGGCCGACGAGGCCTGGCGGGGAGCAGGAGGCAGGGGCAGGGCCTCGCAACCACCCAGCGGTCGGGTCCTATGCCTCGAGCGAGGCCGATGAGGCCTGGCAGGAGGCAGGGGCAGGGGCAGGGGCCATTGCAACCACCCACCGCTCGGGTGGTTGACACTATATCCGCGTCGTAACAACGCTATGAAGTACTACTAGTCGTTCCACGTCACTCATACGCGACTAGAGCATTGCGATTGTAGGAACGAGGTGCATCCATGGCACCTCGGCGCCAGACTGCACCATCTGTGATGGAATCGTCATCCCTTCCATCTTCAACCTCTGTTGCCTCTGCGTACCGTCTAAACCATGCGGACTTCAACCCCCCTCCTGCCGGGCGTCTCCATGGAGATCATCTAACGCTGGCCCTCTCGTGTCACTGTCGGCCAGTGCCTACGGCCTCAAGGAAACCTGGGTTCTTTTGTGGCTCATGCGGCGTTATGTCAAGCGACACTTGCGACCGCATCCGCGGGCATTTCGGCATCCCAAACGGCAACATGGCCACGTGCCCGTTCCCAACGCCTCACGCCAAAGACGTTCTTGGCCTTGAGAGGGCCCCTCGTCCAGCAGCCGGCTGGAAACCTGCTTGTCCCCATCTGTACAACGGCCTCGGGGATTCATGGGGTACAAGCAGCAAGCCTGCAGACCATAGCATACATCAGTGATCCCACCAGTTCAGGATAGGATTCTGGGGAAGGTGATGAGACTGTGTATGCTGGTGAGGTAAGTTCGTGATCCACCGTCATGGGGGTTGGAGCTCCGTTGCTGTTCTCAAGTCCGAAGTGCTTCAGGAGTGAGGCAATGTAGGGTTCTTGGGACAAAGTGATGAGTCACTTCTCCCGGTCCCTCTTGATGTCAATTCCCAGGTAATGGGTCAGTTCCCCAAGGTCTTTCGTGGTGAAACATCCCAGGATTGCTTGCTTCAGATCCTCGAGAGCACAAGGATTGTTGGAGGTGAGAGCAAGATCGTCCTCATAGACCATAATATAGGTCTGCTCATCTGGTCAAGAACGGAGGAACGGACTGGGATCGGCAGTGGAAACCGTGAATCCCAGGTAAATGAGAGTTGCTCGGAGTTTGGCATGCCATTCTCGAGGGGATTGTTTGAGCCCATAGACTGGGCGATGTAGCTTCCAGAGAGTGTTGGGCTGGTCTGGTGTGTAGCCTTCGGATACGCCAGGTAGAAAGTTTCGTTCAGATCTCCTTGGAGGAAGTCCGTGGACACGTCGATGGCATGCATTTCCATGTCTTTAGTGGCCGTAACATGTAGTAGGACTCGTAGAGTGGTCAGCTTGGCAGTGGGTGAGAAGGTGTCAAAGACATCCACACCATATCCCTGTGAGAACCCCTTTGCCACATAACGAGCTTTGAATTCTGGTGGCTTCCCTAGATGAGTCTTAACATGGAAGACCCATTTCCATGTGACCACATTGGTGTGAGCTGGTCGAGGTACGTCAGTGTATGTGGAGGTAGCCTTAAAGGAGGCCAGTTCGTTGGCAATGGCGGCTCGCCATTGGTCTGCTTGGGGCCCATTTACAACCTCCGCATATTTTCTGGGGGTGGCAATGGGAGCTGTGGTAATGGTGGTACTGAGTAGAGGAAGGCGAGGATAGCGTCGTCGTCGAGGATTCATGGGAGGAGTTGGTCGTCGAAGAGAGATGAGACCGTCTCCAGCTGCAATCCAGGAGGGCAGGAAGGAGGTTCGAAGAAGCTCCACCTGGCGATCCTCCTGGATGTCAAGGTCTCCGTCTGTGTCAGTTAGGGTGATAAGCGAGGCTGCTACTCTGTTTCTGGTAGACTATGGGAGCACCAGTTCTGCTACTGGTGTCATTCTCGGGACTGGTACCCCAGATGCTGTAGTTGTTGTAGGTTCTTCTGTGTCTGCTACTGTTATTGTTGGTGCTGGTGCTGCTGCGGCTGGAGGAGGGACTAGTGTTGCTGAGGGAAGCGTTCTTCCGAGTGTTGGCAGATGTTTTGAGATGGATTGAAAATCAGCGTTAAGAGTGAGAGGAGTGAGTGGTGGTAGTGCCATCGGTTGTGGTTGTGTGGGAGTGTGTGTAGGAGAGAAGATTGGTGGAGTGGATACTGTTGGAGGAGTTGCTGGTGTGGCAGGAGCGACTGCAAGAGGTAAGGTGGCCGGAGTTGTAGGCATTATAGCTTGTTCAGGAAAGAGTGTCCAGGTAAGAGGAGTAGTGGAGATTGGCGCGGATTGCCGGAACAAAGGAGTAATTTCATGGACATCTATGCTACATGTTTCCTGTTTGAGGTCCGGCTCGTAAAACAAGTAGCTAGGGGAGTTGAGGGCGAATCCAACGAACATGCAGCGCGAGGCTCGTGGCCCAAATTTGGAGAGACGCGCGTGAGCTCGGTCAAATTGAAAGAGTAGGACGTAGGCTGTGGAACCCCAGACTCGAAGCTTGGAGACATCTGGCGTATATCCAAGCCAGAGTTCTGCTGGGGTGATGTCGGGAAGATGCTTGGCTGGATAAACGTTGTGTACCCTAGTGGCATAGCGGAATGCATAGGTCTTGAAGGTTTCCGGCGCTCCGGCATGCGCAAGTAGAGTGCGCGTGAGAGCGGCCAGGACACCATTCTTTCTTTCTACCACTCCGTTCTGCTTGGGTGCTTCTGGAACACTCATCTCATGCCCAATGCCGCGTTCTGCCAGGAATACACGGAGCTCATGAGATAGGAATTCACTACCTCTGTCTGTCCGGATTTTACCAATGGACCGGTTGAGGCGACTCATCTAATACTTTGACCACTTGACGAAGGCAGGCTTGGTATCGGCTTTAGACTTGAGAGGGATTGTGGCGCCGAAGCGAGAATGGTCGTCCACAATGGTGAGGAAGTACTCATAGCCTTGAAGGGAGGTGGGACGAATTGGTCCCACAAGATCCATGTGGAGGATGTCAAGAGGTCTTGCTGTTCGAGCGGCTCGAGGAGGGTGAGGGGATGCTTTTAATTTCCAAAGACTGCAAGCAGTGCAGGATGGTCATGCAAGGCGAGTTGGTGGGGAGAGCAATGGCAGGCCTTTTACCATATTTTTGGCCTGAACACGGAGAAGCGCATTGAAATTTTGATGACCAAGGCGATGATGATGCAGGAGTAGAGGATGTGAGAGGCTGCGGCAGTCACAGGTGGAGGGTTGAGTGTCGGCTTCAACAGCAAAGATTGCTGTTGTGCGAGGAATCTGCAGGCGATAGAGGTTGTTGCGAACTGTGAAGGTTGCATGCGGGTTCTTATCAGCTATCGTCAGTTGGGCTTCCGAACCATAGGCGGGGAAGAAGATGTTTACACCTTCCTTCTGGAGTTGATGAACAGAAAGGAGATTGCGTCGTAGGTCAGGGGTATGGTAACCCCGGATTTGTCCACTTGGTGTTGCCGGAGACGTGAGAGTAGCGGAGTACCGGCAGAGATATGTCATTCCTTTGGTGGCACCGGTGATGGTTACTGGTGTTGCCAATGGTGTGGTGACGTCAGCATCTTTGAGAGCATGAATAACACACCCTGAGTCGAGAACTTGTTCAATGTAGAGGGAGGCAGATGTTGTAAGTAGAGTCAGCGGAGGAGGTTCTCCATCTTGAACGGAAACTTGTGCGACATCGAGAATGGAGGGCTCAGGTGCGGTGTCACCGTCCGTATTGTCATCGGCTGGCGCGGCGCGAGGTGGAAGGAGGCAAACAAGCACAGTTGCGACTGTGAAGCAGATCACTGGAATCATGGTGGCCTGTCAACCAGGGCTAGAACCTGTCAGAATAATGTAGTCACGAGAGTGACAGCAGCAGAAGCAAGCTGAAGCAACAGACAGGCATGCGGGCGTCAGCAGAGTGACGTAGGCAAGAGCGATGCGAGCAGTTAGTCGTGAGAGCAGGTGGAGACTGAGAAGCGAGGTAGCCGAGGTAGACAAGTTGATGTGAGAGAGGGTGCTTGCTAGGCGAGTGATGATTGGCGGAGTGTGAGGGCTAAGCGAAGGAGCGAGAGTGACTGAGCGAAGCATTGAGAGGTGGCGAAGACAAGAAGCGTGAGAGATGAGGAGAGCGAGGACAGGGCAGCGAAGCCGCGGAACCAAAGGAGAACAGGATGGGCAGAACTATTCTGTTTAAGTTTTGGAGGGAATGAACATCCTCCATATATACAAGCAAACAGGACATACGAGCAACGGCTTCTTTGCTAGCCGGACGCGAGCGACTCATTGTCACGTTGGTCGGTCACGGTTCGCATGGGACCGTTGGACCGTTTATTTATTCTCTCTTACGAGAGGTGACCTGGACTTCTGCTTGTGTTATCCGAAGCCTCTTTCCGCAACAAGAATCGGAGTCAGAGAACATTCATTTCTGACACCCTCCCTGAATCTGACTCGATTCTTGTAAGATTGGCTTCATCCTCGTGTCCATCAAAGTACTTGATGAATGTGGTTCCCGGGAGGTTTCCTTGTAGCAGTCACGGACCAGTGGAATTTGAGCAGATGCTACTACTCAGCAGTGTTGTAGTCTTGGTGGTTCGTGGGCTGGCGGAAGCATGGGGCAACAGCATGCATGAAGTAGGTCTCTCCGCATTTTGCTGAGGGTGCATTTGCGTTTGCGAATGAGGGGATGGAAGATGGGAGTAGTGATGCTGAGCAGGGCTCCTCGGATTTCTTCTTCCACAAAGGGTACCAGAGTGCAGCGGAAATTTGCAGGAAAGCGTCCGCCTCCTTTGTAGAGAAGGTAGTGTTGGAGGGTGTAGGAGATTGGGACGCCTTTGATGTAGCAGAGGTGGAAGAGGTTGCAGAAGTCTTGCGACCACTAGAGAATGTTTGTCGCTCCATTTGCACTGAGTACCAGATCCTCACATTGTGTGAGGAAGTGCCATGGGAAAGAGGAGAAGTTGACTGGTCCATAAATACTGGTGGTAGTGTTGACAAGTGGTCGGTCTGCTGGAAGAGGAGGTCTCTTGGCGATGAAGGTCATTTCGAAATGACGAGAAGCCGAGAGGTGGTGAGATGAGAGCAGTTGTTGATGGAACAGAAGAGGCAGGTGAAGAGCGTTTTGATGAAGGCAGAGAAGACTTGCGAGGTTGGCGCGAAGAGACTAAGAAGGGCTGAGTGCGGTGAAGGAAGATGTGAATGAGTTACTGGGCAGGGCGGATAAAGACGGGCATAGGATCTGGTGAGGACTTCATGGGTGCAGGGATGGAACCTCGTGCACTGTGGAAATTTTCGGCGTAGACGCAGGTCGTTGCAGGGGAGGTGATACAACCGGGCGGATCCTTGTGCCGAGCGGAGCGGAAGCTGATGATGAAGGAGGAATGCTCGATGATGGAATGGACGCAGGGGCGAATCGCGTGCGTAGAAGTAAGTTACGGCGTGGGCGCAGGTCGTCGCAGAGAATGCGATGCGACCGGGCGGATCCTTGTGCCGAACTGAAGTGGAAGCTCAAGCGGAGGAAATGATTGATGGATGAGTGGGCGCAGGGGCGAAACCTCGTGCGCTAAGGAAGTTTCAGCGTGGGCGCAGGTCGGCACGAAAAAGGCAAAGCAACCGGGCGGATCCTTGTGCCAAGCTGGAAGCAATGCGAAGCGGAGAAGCAATTGATTAATGAGTGGGCGCAAGGCCAGAACCACGTGCGCTAAAGGAAGTTTCCGGCGTGGGCGCAGGTCATCGCGGAAAAGGCGATACGACCGGGCGGATCCTTGTGCCGAGAGGAGCTGAAGCGGATGATGGCGAAAAACGATTGATGATGGAGTGGGCACAGGGGCGAAACCACATGCGTGAGGAGATGATGCTGATGCGGATGATGAACGGAAGGCGGTGCAGAGAATGCTGATGATGGAGGGGGAGGCGATGCGGAGGCGGTCTGGATGATGCTGATTACAAAGGGATGAAGATTAGGCAGAGGCGAGCGGCCTATGAAGCTGAGGAACCTCGAATGACGAGAAAGAGGAATGAAGGAGGCAGATGAAAACGGCGAGAGACGGAGAGCGACGTGGGCGGAGAGGGAGAGGATGAAATGCGGTGCGGCAGATGGAGGTGAAACAACCACTTCCTCTTGCGTTCAGGAGAGTGACGGCTTGTTCCCCAGTTGGCTCGGAAGTGGGAGCAGGAAGACTGGTGGTGTCCGATATCCTGTTGGCTGGAGGAAGTTGGCTGTGGCAGAGGAAGTCAGGCAGCGGGCAGGGACTTAGACTGCTGATGCCAGGAGAGTGATGGCTTGTTCCCCAGTTGGCTCGGAAATGGGAGCAGAAAGACTGGTGGTGTCCGATATNGCGACGTGGGCGGAGAGGGAGAGGATGAAACGCGGTGCGGCAGATGGAGGTGAAACAACCACTTCCTCTTGCGTTCAGGAGAGTGACGGCTTGTTCCCCAGTTGGCTCGGAAGTGGGAGCAGGAAGACTGGTGGTGTCCGATATCCTGTTGGCTGGAGGAAGTTGGCTGTGGCAGAGGAAGTCAGGCACCAGGCAGGGACTTGCACTGCTGATGCCAGGAGAGTGATGGCTTGTTCCCTAGTTGGCTCGAAAATGGGAGCAGAAAGACTGGTGGTGTCCGATATCCTGGCAACGACAGCTTTGACTGCAGCTGCTGAAGAGGCGAGGAGGTGATGCGAGAAGGTGGCTCGAGATGATGGATGCTGGCAAGATGGGGATGACAGCGAGGAAGGGGCAGATGAGGCTGATGAGGCAAGGAGAAAGCGAGGAAGATGCTGGCGGAGGCAGATGTGACGAGGAGCAGCGGAGGACAGAGAGTAGGAAGCTTCTCGGTAGTTGACAGCAGGTGGCGGCTCGGGAGTCACTTGCAACTGATATAGGCGACACATCATCGGTTGTTGGCCACGGGCGCGGAAATGGGCGCAGGGCCTTCTTAGGACGACGAGGCGTTTCTTCAGCATAGAGAAATCATCGGACTGCTAGTGTTAGCTGCGGATGAAGCAAGGAGGCGCGAGACGGCGGTAGCGGTGGCAGGAGAATGTGAGCAGAAGCGATGGAGCGCGGACGGCGGCAGTGCGATGCCACAGTCACGGATCTCCAGGTGATGTTGCCTGAAGCTCTGATACCATGTCAGAAGAATGTAGTCACGAGATTGACGATGGCAGAAGTAAGCAGAAGCAACAGACAGGCATTCGGGCGTTAGCAGAGTGACGTAGGCGAGAGCGATGCGAGCAGTTAGTCGCGAGAGCAGGTGGAGACTGAGAAGCAAGGTAGCCGACGTAGACAAGTTGATGTGAGATAGGGTGCTTGCCATACGAGTGATGATTGGCGGAGTGTGAGGGCTGAGTGAAGGAGCGAGAGTGACTAAGCGAAGCGTTAAGAGGTGCAGAAGATAGGAAGTGTGAGAGATGAGCGGAGCGAGGACACGGCGGCGAAGCCACGGAACCAAAGGGGAACAGGATGGGCAGAACTGTTTTGGTTAAGTTTTGGAGGGAATGAACATCCTCCATATATACAGGCGAACAGGACATACGAGCAACGGCTTCTTTGCTAGCCGGACGCGAGCAACTTATTGTCACTTTGGTCGGTAACGGTTTGCATGGGACCGCTGGACCGTTGATTTATTCTCTCTTGCGAGAGGTGACCTGGACTTCTGCTTGTGTTATCCGGAGCCTCTTTCCGCAACAAGAATCGGAGTCAGAGAACATACATTTCTGACAGGAACCTAGTGCTCTTATACCATGTCAGAATTTTGAGGAGGGAAGAGTGCGAGACGGGATGGCTCGTGGCGCTAATTGGCAAAAGTTATGAGTTGAGCAGGTTGGCACTAACAAGTTCTGGAGGTGAGCGATGCGAGATAGGCAGCCGGCCGAGGATGGAAGCGATGACAGTTGCGAGAGTGATGAAGAGAAATGACTGATTGATGGAATAGTGGAAGCAAGAGTACATTGATCTAAGATACCTTAAAGTAGTGTTGCTTGGACTTCGCTAGGAGCCCTGCGGGGTGGAAGCGCTACTTCGTGTTCTTTGAGAGACGTGTTGCGATGGTTTTGCTAGAGCGTAGCTTGTCGGATTTCTCCAGGACTTTGGGACATGATAGTGTCGGTGCACGGATCTCGGTTGTGCGTGTCTATTGAGATTTGTGCGGTTCTTTTGTTGTGGGTGCTCGGATGTGCTCTTGTCTTCACGCTGGTTTCTCTTCTTTATTTCCGCCACGAGGAGAGAGCGGGTGGGGGAGAGGACTGAAGACTGGAAAAACGTTTTAAGTCCCGCTCCAGAGAGGAGGAGAGGAGGGTGGAGGGGAAGCAAGAGAACTCGACAGCTGATCCACCGGAGGGGACGCAGTCGTTGGAGATGTGGTCGCTGTAGCCATAGGCGGCGCGGGTCGAGGGTGCGGCGGACCTGCGATGATCCCCACTTGAGTGGATGTCAAGGGAGGAAGGGCGGACACCGAGGGTGGGACGGCAGTCAATGGTGGACGGTCAGCTGAGGAATGCTCCTCACAGTTGCAGGGCAATTCTTCACCATTGGTGCTTGAATTAGATGCCGAGGAGGAAGGGCCGAGCCGCTGACGGTGAAGCCAGCGCATGAGCACCCTCAGTGCCATCGCGTTAGGAGGGTCGACAGTTTGTACCGAGAGATAACTTTGAGGCGTGCATGATCCTGCCGATCTCCCTCCACATGGCGGTATGAAGTCCGCAGCATGATCCCACGGTCAGGAAAAGGATGCAGGTTTGCAGGAAGAGGACCTTGCTGGCGATACTGCACCACCCAGTCAAGAAAGCAGCATAAAGCTCGCGCTCCGCGGTGAAGAGAGAGGTTGAGGAGGTAAAGAAAGCGGAGGAAGTCGTGATGGTGCAGATGAAAACTCCATGCCAAGAATGGAAGGAGGTTGGGCTGGTTTTGTTCTGGGTGGGTGGGGATCATGGTCCAGTGTAGGAAGCAGCAGAAGGCTGCCGGTCCGGTAGCAGTGCAAAACGTCCAGCGGATAGAGGTGCCGCAATTCTTTAAGGTACTCATCCCACTCGTCCTCCAGCCTGTGCACGGCACTGGTGATAAACACGCGGGCCATATCACGGATCAATTGCTGTTGTAGGTACTGCATGCGCTCATTGATGAGTTGTTTGGCCTGATCAACCAGCGTGTCGATGGTACAGTATTGCTAGAAGACATCCTCACGGAGGGCCAGGGTCCTCGCCCTTTGGTGCGACATATCCTACAGTCTCGCATGATCGGCTGCCCACTCCTCCTTGCACTCAGTTCGTAGCTGCTGCAGATCTGGTAACTCCGCCTCGAGCTGCTGCAGCCCTACAGTCAAACAAGCCATCTCTGCACGTGTTGCCCGGAGGGTACGGCCCAACTCTGCTCTTTGGTTAATAAGACACTGCCCTTCCGCTGCGGGTGGCTCGTCACCTCTGTCCGCAACCTCGTTCCAATCATCTTGCAGGCGCCGCACCTCTTGGAGTCTCGCTTGGATTGCCGCTGCTCGAGTTTCTTGGACCTGAATGCGCTACTGTCTGTCAGCGCGGGCGGACTTGCACGCAGCGAGGCCGTTCCTCACTTGAGCCAGGCTGGCGGCAGAGCTGCGTACATGATCCGCGTACGTCCTCACCCACATCCCGTGCTGCTCCCAGAGTCTCTCCACTCTGACTACCCATGCTCAATTCTGGGTGATGTGAAGCACGAATGCTTGCCACCGTGCCTCGTTGCTATGAGGGTCAGGTACTTCCGGTGAGGGTGGGGGTGCCGGGCAGGGGTCATCCATACGCAAGGTGTGGAGAAGGTCTTCTACTTCTGCCATAGTGAGAAACGCTGGGAGCGTGCGGGCCTCGAACTCAGAAGGAGCAGCCGCGTTCACCGTGCGTTCAGCGAGTTCGTACTCGTACCGGGCCGAGTCGGTGTGGGCCATCTCTGGTGTGTGGCTGGTGGTGTCGGTCTGTCGTTGTTCTCCAGTAGTGGTTGCGCGATAAGTGTGTTCCAGAGTGTCCAGAACTGTGGTTGTCTCTGTCGTTGACTGGCGGCTGCGTAAACAGTGTGAACTTTGTGAACGAGAATTTGAGGACTGCCGTCCCGATCCGGGAGAGGGCGCCCGAGCGATCCGGGACGGCCGGGCGGGATGGGCATGTCGCCGTGGTTGTCGAGGGGCGAGGGGCATGTCAGGTTCCAGGTCACGTTGATGTGTTGGACGCTCACCTTGAATCACCCGTGATCGCGTGGATACGCGTTCTCCTAAGAAGACGATGTCTTCTGAAGCTCCTTTCGTCGTTTTCCTGCGTCGTGTGATGTGGGCATGCACATCCGTCGGATACGGTGCATGATCCTCCGGAGAGTCGCTACTGTCCGTGGACGATGCCGGTGCATTAGCAACTATTCTCATAAAGCGTGCTCCGGTGGATCGATCGCCCGCATGCGCTAAGCGGCTGGTGGGAGAGGCCTGCCCCGTCAGCAATCAAGCGTCTTGCTGATGTGGCATTTCCGTTGCTTCAAATTGAAGCGGGATATATGATGGCGCCCTATCATCGTCGCACAACGTCATGCATTTTCCCTCAAGCAAAATTATCACGTCGCATGCTGTCAACCAGTCGTTCGCGAGGAGGACATCGTATGTGGACGTTTCACACACTTGGACCGGCAAGCTTCGGTGAATATTTCCGACCTAAAGGGGAAGTAAATCAATATGGTCCTCGGATTGGGTGATCTCCCCTCCCGCGGTGCCAAAACAGAGGTTGACGGCTCGGATGAGGTTTGACCAATTAAGCCGCCGAATGACGCGCATGGCGACTGTGGTATGCGTCGCCCCCGTATCCACAATAGCGACAAATTTCACCCCGGCGATCCAGACAGTGCATGAGATCACTGTACACATGTACTCCGGCAATGGTTGGCAGCACAGGGCCATGGGTCGCCATGTAAGGACCCCCCTATCAAGAATGTCGTGAATGGCCCGCCGAGTTTCATCGACATGATCCCTCATCCTACGGTGACCCGGCAATTTGAGCCTACAGTTCACTCTCCACCGGATGGTGCCAACGCGGCGTTAATCTCCACGAAGAAAGTCTCAAGTTTTATAATTTACCCCAGCAGATGAGTAAGGACTTCCATCCAAAGCAGCACGAGGTGGGTTCGGTCGAAAAATTACCAGATGGCGTCCGCCACTGATGAACGGACCGCACTTGGTGGCGTCAGCGTCACAATTGGCAGAGTGTGCGCCGTGGGTGCTGGGGCAGGGTCATGTTGCATACGGTGAAGCCAATCCCCATATTCTTTGTGCGTCCATCCTGGCACATTCTTGAAGAGGTTGATTCTTCATCGCACATTGATGTGGCCTATGTTCACGTCGTATTGAGGGAAGCCCTCAAGAGGGTATGCCCAGCGGTACTCCTCAGCGGTGAGGTCGCACGCCTGGCCTTGAATCAGAACAGTTCCACCAGGAGGGGGGCTCGTGCGGAGGTGGTCCACCTCCATATGATGGTAATTCAAGGGAGCTGCGGTCCTTCCACCCTTCACGTGGTAATCGGCTAAGAGCATCTGTATTGCGGTTTGCAAATTCTGATTCATATTTGACCGTGAGGTTGTGTCCTTGTAGAAGTAGGGCCCATTTGCCAAGAATTCGCTCGTGGTTTTGCGTCGTAAGCAGCCATTGGAGGGCCTGATGATCTATGAGGATGGTGAAGGGTTTCCCATTCTTGACGTAACATCTGTATAACTGGATAGCCCATAAGACCGCCAGAAATTCTCCTTTCACAGGAGGATACTTAGCTTTCGCGTCGTTGAGCGCGCACCTGTCGTAGCAGACCACCCTCATCATGCCGTCGTCTCCGCGTTGAGATAGGATAGCCCCAATACCTTCCTGTGAGAAGTCTGTTGTGATGACAAACGGCATGCTGAAATTCGAGAATTCCAGCATCGGCGCCGTGACAAGGCGATGCTTACTCTCGACCCATGCGAGTTGGCAGGCCTCCGTCCACTCAAAGGGTTCATCTTGGTGAGTGAGGTGCTGCTAGGACGAACGATCGTGGCATGATCACGGACGAACTTGCTGTAGAAGCTGACCAGCCCCAGGAAGATCTTGACCTCGGATGATGTAATGGGGTGCTTCCACTCACGGACGGCTGCAATCTTGGCTGGGTCTGTAGATATTCCTTGTGCAACGATGAGAAATCCCAGGAACTCAATGCTAACCGCCTCAATGACACACTTGGCGGCTTTCAAATGAAGGTTTGCAAAGTGTAGGACCGAAAACACAGCATCAAGCAAAGCCATTAGCTCTTGGAAGCTAAACGCAGCGACCATGAAGTCATCCACGTAACAACATGCGTTGGGAACATTACGTAGTACTTGGTCCATTATGCGTTCAAACGTAGCACTGGCATTGCGCAATCTGAAGGGCATATGGGTGAAGGCATATAGCCCGTCCGGGGTGATGAATGCTGTCTTCAGCATAGAGTTTCGATCCATATGAATAGTGTGAAAGGCAGATTTGACGTCAAGATTGGCAAACCAACTCTTTCTGCACTGTCGTTCTTGGATGTCGACGATGAGTGGCATGGGGTAAGCATCTTGAATGGTGACCTTGTTAAGGTCACCGAAGTCAACACAGAACCGTTTTGTGCCGTCCGATTTCCCCATAATCACTAGAATGGAGTGCCATGGGCTTTTCACTTCGACAATCACACCCTGTTCCTTGAGGTCATGCAGGACCTCATTGATGATGTCCTTCTGGTCCTAGAGCAGGCGTCGAGCCTTCTGCTTATGTGCAGTTGCGTCTCCTGTGTTAATGGCATGGACCGTGTCGACTGCTCCGATCTAGTTTGACTTGTTTTCACATATTTCTTCATGGTAGATGAGAAGCTCCTTTACTTCCTACCTCTGCTCCTCTGTTAGGTGCTCATGGGGCATGTGGTCCCATCGTTGGGAATGTAGGACTGTGGGTGGTGGCAGTTCTTCATCCCCCACCAGACCGGCTCTGAGATCAGGGTCTGGATCCCAATAATCATATACCTGCAAGTTGAAATTGCGGGAGCCACATGGGGAGATAGTGAGGGCCTTTGGTTGACGTGGAGATGGCTCATCATCGAGGCGCAGCGAGCCGACGTCGCTCATGGGTTCTTCATCTGAGTCTTCTGAACTGACATCTTCACAGATGGTAGTGTCATTGTCACACACCAGCATTTTCCCTTTGCGCTTCGCCTCCTTGACAAGATCGTTTGGGATTGTTGGCTGCGCGGTCACCGGTACGAGTGGGCGGCTCGACACCTGAAGAGGCCCTGGATGAGGTGAGGTGATCGAGGCCCGGCTGAGGTCAGCACGGTGGCATTCTGTTGTGGGAAAGAACAGCCATGTGGGGGATTCTGCTGACGGTTTGGGTATCGGTCCCATGGGGAGCTTCGGTCGATCATCCGTCGGAGTAGCTTGTGCTCGTTCAGGGCATGGCTGCTGGGGTGTGGGTGTGCAATCCATCATCTCTTCTTCCTCGGCTTGTGGCGCAATCACAGGAGGGGCATCATGCTTGGGGAATGCCATGATACAATTCCTGGATGCATGGTCTTCAGCACGGGCTTCTTCCAGGGAGAAGGGGTGACCGAACTTCGTAGGTATTGACGTCCTCGGGCCCACAATCAGAGCTGTATAGGTGGTATACCCTGGTGACATCAACTTCATGACTCCGTCCGCATAGAACAGGCGTGCTTGTCGGGGGATGAGATAGTCTGTTCCTAGCAGGACATCGTAGGTGCGGGCCACCATGACCTGCACCCGCACAACGTCGTGGATGAGGCCCACCTGCAGGGGAAGGTTATCTACGTACGACACCGTGTCCTGCGTCCATGTCGCCGGATGCATTTGTGAACACCTTAGTTGTTGGTTGAATCTTGTGCTGCCAGCCGATTGCTTGCAGGACTTGAAATGTCACCGTGGTATGGGTGGCGCCAAGGGCGATGATTGCTAGGAACTTCTTGCCACATATCCACACATAACAGCTAGCCACTTCATGGTGGGGAGCCTGCATTCGTGGTGGTGCAAGGGGCATGGGCCGCCACCTCCATGTGTCGGGTTCAGCTTATTTGGCTACCCGGCTGAGTCAGTCATGTGGGGCCCGAGTGCAGCTAAGGTGAATGCCGGCTGGTCGAAGCTTTTTGGCGTATTCCTGCAGAACCGCTACGAGGTGGGATTTTGCTGTAGATACTCTCCAAAGGATATCTCCTAGAAGGGACGGTGGAAGGAGGTCAGGGCACTTGCCGTGGGCTTGTCGCATGCTGAAGGCGCAAAGGTCACCCTCCGACGACGTGGAGGCGTGGGACCCCTTGGAGGGCGCGTGCGCGGTTAAGGTGGGGGCTTCGGGGGCATCGCCGAAATCTGACTTGGTAACCGTGTTGAGCGCGCTTCAACACGTGTTTGCAGGTCAGCTTCAGCCCGTTCCTGTTGCTCTTTATATTGGCGCATGCACTCATACATCTCCGCAATCGACCATCCTTCCACACCTTGTACGTGAGCCACCGTGACCAGTTCCTGTTCTGCAGCCGTCGGGGGAGTCTCCGAGGTCTGTTCTTTGGAGCGGGGAAGATCGAGCTTCACATTTCGTGTAGGAGTATCTGAGGTATATGGCTGAGTAGCAGCTGGTGTCTCTCCCGTCTCCCTCTGCTGCGCATACGCCTTCCATTGCGCCGGTCCATTGCCCACCGGACCAGAGGGACGGGCGGTGATGTTGGGACCAACAGCTTGCCGTGCAGCGGCAGGTCCTGGTCCAACCGGTCCACGTCCTTGGTATTGTCCTCCTCTGGGTGACACGCCTGGCATTGGGGTGGGATTGGGACATTCTCAGTGCCGATGGGTGAATTATACGCATCCATAGCAACTCACGGGTGGGTAGTTATGGGGGTTCCTCAGGTTGGGTGTCCAAGCTCCTGTAGGCATGCAAATAGTGGGCGCCACATGTTGCTTTATAGCAAACTGTTCTTGAGCCGCTTGTCGTTTGATTTCCCTTTGCTGATGTTCTACTTCCTCCTTCAGTGCGTCTAATGTGCTGAAATGTCGTAAATCCAAATGTGTTAGCGATCCCCGGGACAAGAGAATCCTGGTAATACTCCTTAATCATGCGCAAGGGTATGTCGACACATCGCACCGAGATCTTGGTTAACTTGTCGTTGTGTGACTTGATGTTTTCTCCAGCCTTCATGCGGATGGTACGAATGCGAAGCTCTGCTTCTTCGAGGCTCACGAGGTCGAAACGCTCGGTCATCCTATTCGCCAAATCATCAAAGTCAGCAAAAGGACGTTCTTTATGCTATGCAGTGAACCACTCCAAAGCTTTCCCTTGTAGCGCCAGGTGCACTGCTGGGACAATGTAGTCAGGAAATAACAACCCATAATCGAGACAAGTGCCCAACTTGAACAGCCACATGGCCGGGTCCTCCTCTGGTTCACCCTTGAAGACGTCGAGCTTTGGGAGAGTGTAAGAAGCCTTCGTCGCTCGGTTAAATGTCAGTTCATGTGGAGGCACCATTAGCACCTACGCCCGTGGCGGGGCCCCCAGGTGGGATCGATGTGCTTACACCAGGCCAACTGCCCTAGCACAAGCCGATGAAGCGACTACTGCTCCCCTTGGTCGAGCACGTCCTGCATCGGTTCCTCCCAGCCCAGAACTTCCCATGTGCTGTCTTACTGAGCTCGCTTGTACTCGCACAGTATACTGCTTGCCTCCATGAGCCAATGATCCTTGCCCAGGTCCAGTTGAACCACCCGTCATTTAGGGTCTTTACTGGAGTCTTCCTGCCACAGGTATGGTTAACGTCTTGCTTGTTTGATGATGAGATGACTGCATCTTTGACTGGACAGGTGGTACGGTATATTTGGTTGACGGAGCCCGTGTTAGGATGTGCGTGTCCCCCAAGGCTCGTACTTGTCTGGTGGGTCCGACCGTGGATGAAGAATTGATTCCTCCTTCAGCTAGGACTTGTCGGCGGCGCGACGCTCCCAAAACGGAGGATACCTTGCTCGTTTGCTGTTGGTGTTGGGGTTGCTGCTCAGCATCTGTACGATGTGAAGTCACGATAGATGGGCCTTCTCGTTGGGTTTCCCTTTGCCGTTTTCCCACCACCTCCAAGTTCCTCTCTGTTCGTGGTGGAGACACACCGCTGTCCAAGGCCGGTCGACGAGGGTGAACGGTAGGGCGAGAGGGGAATGCCGGAGGACAGAAGGTGACGAGTTGATGCAGGGCGTGTAAAGCCTGCACCGAAGGGTGATCCAACGATACTTCTTCTTCCTCTGCTTGGTCCTCGTGGGAATCGTCCAAATCTGCAGAATTCCCACCATGGGTGACTGAAGGTGCAGGTGAGGACACCCTTGGGATAGGGAACTCTAGGCGCCGCGGTGCGTCCTGCGTTGGCGTCATGTCCACTGCCTTCTAAACGGTCCTTCCATCTGGCGTCATGACTTTATGGAGCAAGACGGGCCCTTCATCCGCCTCAAGCTCCCGCTCTTCGTCTGATACATAGTCTTCCACCTGCATGGAGTCGCGCTGCTCGTCTGGGTGGCGCGTGTCGTCTTCCTTTGGGTCCTCCTGGGAGGAATTGGCCAACCGTGCCTGTCGGATAGCCTTCCATTCACGGAGTTCCTCAAGCCGTCACAGGTGAAATTCTTCTTCGTCGTCAGGGTCCATCTCATCTCCTTTGTTGTACAACTGCAGGGACTGATCATCCACCGGAATACACTAAAGTGTAGGGTCTTGCCCTGGAGGATCTTCTGGGCTTCTCTCGTAATGACGCGCGGTGGCGGTCCGCCTCATCCTTTTTTTCGGAGACGTAGAGTGCGTTGGGGCTCATCATTGCGTCGCCAATGGTACAGCCAAATGATTCACCAGCACGGTCGCTCTATCCCCACGCCTTGTAGGTTGGCAGGGGGACACCATCGTGATCAGGGGAATTGTTGGGGTTGCGGTGACGGATGGCCTACGGTGTCTTCCGTCCGGTGGAAGATTCGACAGCTCCCTCCTTAGAGAACCATGTTTTGGATTATAGACTGATCTGCAGGTACATTTCACACTCGTCACAAAAAATAAGTGAGTCCACACTCACCGCACCATTAACACTGTTATACCCTTTTTCGCCTTCGGCCGGAATCGGGTCTGACAGCATGCAAGGTTCAGCTCCTTATGTGTTTGTTTGTTCCGCGCTATTCCCGCAGCTCCGCTTACTTTCCTTTTCCAACTCTGCCCTGTCCTGTATCACTCTTTTTGCTCCAGTTTGATCAAAGCACGTTTCATCGACCGGGTAACTTTTCTTAATCACTCGACGAATCATCCACCGAATTAGTGCCGGGAATATGTCCCACACACACTCCTTCTCCAAATGACCCATACTTCTTTGGCCGGGACTTCGACTAATCTCAGGACAATCACTGTGGTTATTCTAACTGTTAGATTCGCTCACTTAAATTTATCACCAACGGTCAATCATTCATCGGACAACATGACACTCGCTGAGAGAAATCCTCCTAACGACCCAAACGAGATGACTTTCACCAATCAAAGTAATTGACTTCAAACAAAAGAGGGAGTATAATCAATCAGCATTTCCCTCCTAACCACACAATCAGTACCCTAGGCGTCACCAAGCAGAACACGCAAACCGTAAGCTTTCTGAGTCACCGGATCATCAACCAGTGCAGGTCCTCGCACAAGCACCGTGCGGTGCACGCCGCCTTCATTGTTCACCAGTGGAACGGCCCGACGTAACTCCCGTGGTCCGTTAGTACGTCGACTTGCATGAGAACGGGCACGTGTTGAGTCCTCCTCTCGCAGGTGGGCGAGCTCATGCTGGTAGCGCTGGTATGCTCAGTAGGCCTCGGCCCGCTCTTCAGCCGCATCTACAGCACGCCGCCCGATGTCACGCGCGACCTCCTGCCTGCTCTCCACGTGGTGGGGCTCGTCGTCGCGGGGAAGTCTCTGCAGCCACGGTTGCCAGATTTGCTCCACGGCTCCATCGGCAGGATGATGCAACCATTGCATCACTCCCAAAACCGTGCGTGCGCCTAGCCGACAGGGCACATTGCAGCAGTTGCAGATGGCGTAGACGGACATTGGAGAGTCTCGGGGACCGCACCTGGAGCTGGTTGGCTGGTGCTCCCGTGGGAACTCAGGACCAGGCCATGATGGCTCCGTGATGTGCTCCTCGCGAAGCGGCCTTTCACACACTCTCACACACACACTTCTCCTACACTCCTGATCCGGTCTAGCTTCCCTACTCTAACCTGTCGCAAGACGGGACGCGGGTCCCGCTTGACGGTCTGATTTTGACTGAGGGGCAGCAATCTCTCAGTCCGGCCAACGGCTGCAGGGCCAGCCTCCCACACCCGGGTCAGGCGAGAGGTCAGCAACGTCGCTCGCCAATGGTGAACGCCGTCTCGCAAGTCGGGAGCAGAAGCGTCCAATGTCAGGGTTCCACCGTCAGATTCAGCGTCTTTGCAGCTCAGGATCAACGGTATTGCATTAGCAGTCGGTTCCCGTCAGCAGTCGGTCCTCTTCTTGTCCTTCTCTTCTTATCTTCTCCTCGCACCGCTTCCCAAGACCCCATCCCGCTGGCTAGCCCCTTTCGCGGCTCGCACATCAAAACGCCTTTGGATAAGGTGCCTCGAGTACCGCTCCTCCTTTTGAGGTTCGGACGCGGTTCCGCTACCATCAAGCCAGCCTTGGGCCGCCTTCCCTTCCTCTCAACAGGTCTGGTCGGGTCACGGCGTCCGCCGCAATATCTTCCTTCGCGCCCCGTCGCTCCCCGGAATTGAACTGCCCTTCTCGCAATTTCTTTCCTCGATCGAGCGGTCGTCGGATGATTC
>SZWC01002312.1:96913-116240 GCA_023375785.1 Penium margaritaceum | reverse complement strand
ATATACTAAACATGGCCTTACAGGTATAAAAAAGGTAGAATACTGGTGGCTCGGTGTGCCTATTGTGCGCAATGCCTAGACGAAGTTAGCATTTGCCACTGTCCATGACCACAAAGTTCACCAAGTACCTTAAACGGATATGAATCATAACACGAGTCAGCCACGGTCAGAGTGTCCAATCACAGTGCAGATATACTGGGCATGACCTTGCGGGTACAGACAGGATAGAATACTGTTGGCTCGGTGTGGCTATTGTACGCAATGCCTTGACAAAGTTGGCATGTGCCACTGACCATGACCAGATAGTTTACGAAGTGACTTCAACTTCTACGAATCGTAACACGCGTCAGGTGCCACTGACCATGACCACAAATGTATCCAAGTGACTTTTACTTCTATTGATCATAACACGAGTCAGCCACGGTCAGAGTGTCCAATCACATTGCAGATGTACAAGGCATGATCTTGCAGGTACAAACACGGTAGAATACTGGTGGCTTGGTGTGGCTATTGTGCGCAATGCCTTGACAAAGTTGGCATGTGCCACAGACCATGACCACAAATGTATCCAAGTGACTTTGACTTCTATTGATCATAACACAAGCCAGCCACAGTCAGAGTGTCCAATCACAGTGCAGATGTACTAGGAGGGATCTTGCAAGTGCAAACAAGGCAGAATAATGGTGGCTCGGTGTGGCTATTGTGCGGAATGCCTTGACAAAGTTGGCATTTGCCACTGACCATGACCACATAGTTTACGAAGTGACTTCAACTTCTACGAATCGTAACACGCGTCAGCCTCGGTCAGAGTGCCCAATCACAGTGCAAATCTAATATGCATGACCTTGCAGGTATAAACAAGGTAAACCGGTGGCTTGGCACGGCTATTGTGCGCAACTCATTGACAATGTTGGCATGTGCCACTGACCATGACCACAAAGCTTACCAAGTACCTTAAACAGCTATGAGTCATAACACGAGCCAGCCACGGTCAGAGTGTCCAACAACAGGGCATATATACTAGGCATGACCTTGCAAGTATAAATAAGGTAGAATACTGGTGGCTCGGTGTGGCTATTGTGCGCAATGCCTTTACAAAGTTGGCATGTTCCACTGACCATGACCACAAATGTATCCAAGTGACTTTTACTTCTATTGAGCATAACACGAGTCAGCCACGGTCAGAGTGTCCAATCACAATGCAGATGTACTAGGAATGATCTTGCAGGTGCAAACAAGGCAGAATACTGGTGGCTCGGTGTGGCTATTGTGCGCAATGCCTTGACAAAGTTGGCATGTGCCTCTGACCATGAGCACAACGTTTACCAAGTGACTTTAACTTCTACAAATCATAACACGAGTCAGCCATGGTCAGAGTACCCAATCACAGTGCACATCTAATATGCATGACCTTGCAGGTATAGACAGGGTAAAAATCGGTGGTTTGGCACGGCTATTGTGCGCAATGCCTTGACAAAGTTGGCATGTGCCACTGACCATGACCGAAACGTTTACCAAGTACCTGAAACAGCTATGAATCATAACACGAGTCAGCCACGGTCAGAGTTTCCAGTCACAGTGAAGATATAATGGGCATGATCTTACAGGTACAAACAAGGTAGAATACTGGTGTCTCGGTGTGGCTATTGTGCGCAATGCCTTGACAATGTTGGCACGTGCCGCTGACCATGACCACAAATGTATCCAAGTGACTTTTACTTCTCTTGATCATAACACAAGTCAGCCATGGTCAGAGTGTCCAATCACAGTGTAGATGTACTAGGCATGATCTTGCAGGTCCAAAAATGGTACATTGGTGTCTCTGTGTGGCTATTGTAAGTAATTCCTTGACAAAGTTGACATGTGCCACTGACCATGACCAGAACGTTCACCAAGTGACATTAACTTCTATAAATCATCACTTGAGTCAGCCACAATCAGAGTGTCCAATCACAGTGCAGATATACTGGGCATGACCTTGCAGGTACAAAAAATGTAGAATACTGGTGGCTCGTTGTGGCTATTGTGCGCAATACCCTGACAAAGTTGGCATGTGCCACTGACCATGACCACAAATGTATCCAAGTGACTTTTGCTTCTATTGAGCATAACACGAGTAAGCCACGGTCAGAGTGTCCAATCACAGTGCAAATGTACTAGACATGATCTTGCAGGTGCAAACAAGGTAGAATACTGGTGGCTTGGGGTGGCTATTGTACGCAATGCCTTGACAAAGTTGGTTGTGCCACATGCCAACTTTGTCAAGGCATTGCGCACTATAGCCATACCGAGCCACCAGTATTCTACCTTGTTTGTACCTGTAAGGTCGTGCCCAGCATATCTGCACTGTGATTGGACACTCTGACTGTGGCTGACTCGTGTTATGATTCGTAGCCGTTTTAAGTCACTTGGTAAACTTTGTGGTCATGGTCAGTGGCACATGCAAACTTTGTCAAGGCATTGCGCACAATAGTCACACCGATCTACAAGTATTCTACCTTGTTTGTACCTGCAAGATCATGCCTAGTACTTTTGCACTATGATTGGACACTCTCACCATGGCCAACTCATGTTTTGATTCATATCCGTTTAAGGTACTTGGCAGACGTTGTGGTCATGGTCAGTGGCACATGCCAACTTTGTCAAGGCATTGCGCAAAATAGCTGTGCCAAGCCACAGGGTTTTTACCTTGATTATACCTGTAAGATCATGCATATTAGATGTGCGCTGTGATTGGACACTCTGACAGTGGCTGACTCGTGTTATGATTCATAGCCGTTTAAGGTACTTGGTAAACTCTGTGGTCATGGTCAGTGGCACATGCCAACTTTGTCAAGGCATTGCGCACAATAGCCGTGCCAAGCCACCAGTATTCTACCTTGTTCATACCTGCAAGGTCATGCCTAGTACATCTGAACTGTGATTGAACACTCCGGCCATGGCTGACTCGTGTTATGGTTCATGGAAGTAAAAGTCACTTGGATACATTTTTGGTCATGGTCAGTGGCACATGCCAACTTTGTCAAGGTATTGTGCACAATAGCCACAACGAGCCACCAGTATTCTACCTTATTCATACCTGTCAGGTCATGTCCATTACATCTGCACTGTGATTGGACACTCTGACCGTGGCTGACTCGTGTTATGATTAATAGCCGTTTAAGGTACTTGGTAAACTTTGTGGTCATGGTCAGTGGCACATGCCAACTTTGTTAAGATATTGCGCACAATAGCCGTGCCAAGCCACCGGTTTTTTACCTTGTTCATACTTGCAAGGTCATGCATATTAGATGTACACTGTGATTGAGCACTCGGACCGTGGCTGACTCGTGTTACGATTCGTAGAAGTTAAAGTCACTTGGTTAACTTTGTGGTCATGGTCAGTGGCACATGCAAACTCCGTCAAGGCATTGCGCACAATAGCCACACCGAGCCACCAGTATTTTACCTTGTTTATACCTGCAAGATCATGCCTAGTATATCTGCACTGTGATTGGACACTCTGACCGTGGCTGACTCGTGTTATGATCAATAGAAGTAAAAGTCACTTGAATACATTATTGGTCATGGTCAGTGGCACATGCCAACTTTGTCAAAGCATTGTACACAGTAGCCACACCGAGCTACCAGTATTCTACCTTGTTTATACCTGTAAGGTCATGTCCAGTTTATCTGCACTGTGATTGAACACTCTGACCGTGGCTAACTTGTGTTATGATTCATAGCCGTTTAAGCTACATGGTAAACTTTGTGGTCATGGTCTCTGGCACATGCCAACTTTGTCGGGGCATTGCGCACAGCAGCCGTGCCAGGCCACCGGTGTTTACATCGTTTCTACCTGCAAGGTCATGCCAAGTACATCTGAACTGTGATTGGGCACTCTGACCGTGGCTGACTCGTGTTACGATTCGTAGTAGTTCAAGTCACTTGGTAAACTTTGTGGTCATGGTCAATGGCACATGCCAACTTTGTCAAGGCATCACGCACAACATCCACACTGATCTACCGGTATTCTACCTTGTTTCTACCTGCTAGATCATGATTAGTACATCTGCACTGTGATTGGACACTCTGACCGAATGACTCGTGTTAGGATCAATAGAAGTAAAAGTCACTTGGGTACATTTGTGGTCATGGTCAGTGGCACATTCCAACTGTGTCAAGGATTTGCGCACAATAGCCACACGGAGCCACCAGTATTCCACCTTGTTTGCACCTGCAACATCATGCCTAGTACATCTGCACTGTGATTGGACATTCTGACCGTGGCTGACTCGTGTTATGATTCGTAGAAGTTAAGGTCAGTTGGTAAACTTTGTGGTCATGGTCAGTGGCACATGCCAACTTTTTCAAGGCATTGCGCACAATATCCACAGTGATCTACCAGTATTCTACCTTGTTTGTACCTGCAAGGTCATGCTCAGTGTATATACAGTATGATTGGACACTCTGACCATGGCTGACTCATGTTATGATTCATAGCAGTTAAAGGTACTTGGTAAACTTTGTAGTCATGGTCAGTGGCACATGCCAACTTTGTCAAGGCATTGCACACAATAGCCACGCGGAGCCACCAGTATTCTACCTTGTTTCTACCTGCTAGATCATCGCTGGCACATCTGCACTGTGATTGGACACTCTGACCATGGCTGACTCGTGGTATGGTCGATATACGTAAAAGGCACTTGGATACATTTGTGGTCATGGTTAGAGGCACATGCCAACTTTGTCAAGGAATTGCGCACAATAGCCACACCGAGCCACCAGTATTAAACCTTGTTTGTACCTGCAAGATCATGCCTAGTACATCTACACTGTTATTGGACACTCCGACCGTGGCTGACTCGTGTTATGATTCGTAGAAGTTAAAGTCACTTGGTAAAATTTGTGGTCATGGCCAGTGGCACATGCCAGCTTTTTCAAGGCATTGCGCACAATAGCCACACCGAGCCACAAATATTCTACCTTGTTTACACCTGCAAGGTCATGTCCAGTATATCTGCACTGTGACTGGACACTCTGACCGTGGCTGACTCTTGTTGTGATTCATAGCCGTTTAAGGTACTTGATAAACTTTGTGGTCATGGTCAGTGGCACATGCCAACTTTGTCAAGGCATTGCGCACAATAGCCGTGCCAATCCAACGGTTTTTTACCTTGTTTATACCTGCAAGGTCATGCATGTTATATGTGGGCTGTGATTGGGCACTCTAACCGTGGTTGACGCGTTCTACGATTCGTAGACGTTAAAGTCACATGGTAAACTTTGTGGATATGGTCAGTGGCACATGCCAACTGAGTCAAGGCATTGCGCACAATAGCCACACCGAGCCACCAGTATTCTACCTTGTTTATACCTGCAAGATCATGCCTGGTACATCTGCACTGTGATTGGACACTCTGACCGTGGCTGACTCGTGTTATGATCAGTAGAAGCAAAAGTCACTTGGATACATTTGTGGTCATGGTCAGTGGCACATGCCAACTTTGTCAAGGCATTGCGCACAATAGCCGTGCCAAGCCACCGGTTTTTTACCTTGTTTATACCTGCAAGATCATGCCTAGTACATCTACACAGTGATTGGACACTCTAACCGTGGCTGACTCGCTGTATGATCAATAGAAGTAAACGTCACTTGGATACATTTGTAGTCATGGTCAGTGGCACATGCCAACTTTGTCAAGGCATTGCGCACAATAGCCACAACGAGCCACCAGTATTCTACCTTGTTTACACCTGCAAGGTTATGACCAATATATATGTACTGTGAGTGGACACTCTGACCGTGGCCGACTCTTGTTGTGATTCATAGCCGTTTAAGGTACTTGATAAACTTTGTGGTCATGGTCAGTTGCACATGCCAACTTTGCCAAGGCATTGCGCACAATAGCCGTGCCAAGCCACCGGATTTCTACCTTATTTATACCTGCAAGGTCATGCACATTACATGTGTGCTGTGATTGGGTACTCTGAGCGGGACTGACTCGTTTTACGATTTGCAGAAGTTAAAGTCACTTGGTAAACTTTGTGGTCATGGTCAGTGGCACATGCCAACTTTGTCAAGGCATTTTGCACAATAGCCGTGCCAAGCCACCGGTTTTTTACCTTGTTTATACCTGCAAGGTCATGCATATAAGATGTGCACTGTGATTGGGCACTCTTACTTTGGCTGCCCCGTGTTACGATTCGTAGAAGTTAAAAGCACTTGGTAAACTTTGTGGTCATGGTTAGCGGCACATGCGAACTTTGTCAAGGCATCGTGCAGAAAAGCCACACCGCGCCACCAGTATTCTACCTTGTTTATACCTGTAAGGTCAAGCACAGTATATCTGCACTGTGATTGGACACCCTGACCGTGGCTGACTCGTGTTATGTTTCATAGCCGTTTAAGGTACTTGGTAAACTTTGTTTTCATGGTCAGTGGCACATGCCAACTTTGTCAAGGCATTGCGCACAATAGCTGTGCCAAGCCACCGGTTTTTTACCTTGTTTATACCTGCAAGGTCATGCATATAAGATGTGCACTGTGCTTGGGCACTCTTACCGTGGCTGACTCGTGTTACGATTCGTAGAAGTTAAAGTCATTTGGTAAACCCTGTGGTCATGGTCAGTGGCACATGCCAACTTTGTCAAGGCATTGCGCACAATAGCCGTGCCAAGCAGCCAGTTTTTTAACTTGTTTATACCTGCAAGGTCGTGCATATTGGATGTGCACTGTGGTTGGGAACTCTGACCGTGGCTAACTCGTTTTATGATCAATATGGGTAAACGTCACTTGGATACATTTGTGGTCATTGTCATTGGCACATGCCAACTTTGTCAAGGCATTGCGCACAATAGCCATACCAAGCCACCCGTATTCTACCTTGCTTATACATGCTAGGTAATACCCAGAATACCTGCACTGTGACTGGACACTGTGACTGTGGCTGACTCGTGTTATGATTCATAGCCGTTTAAGGTACATGGCACACTTTGTGGTCATGGTCAGTGGCACATGTCAATTTTGTCAAGGCATTGCGCACAATAGCCACACCAAGCCACCAATATTCTACATTGTTTATACCTGCAAGATCATGCCTAGTACATCTGCACAGTGATTGGCAATTCTGACCGTGGCAGACTCGTGTTATGATCAATAAAAGTAAAATTGACTTTGATGCATTTGTGGTCATGTCGGTGCCACATGCCAACTTTGTCAAGGCAGTGCGCACAATAGCCACACCAAGCCACCGGTTTTTTACCTTGTTTGAACCTGCAAGATCATGCCCTGTACATCTGCACTGTGATTGGACACTCTGACCGTGGCTGACTCGTGTTATGATCAATTGAAGTAAATGTCACTTGGATACATCTGTGGTCATGGTCAGTGGCACATGCCAACTTTGCCAAGGCATTGCACACAATAGCCACACCGTGCCACCAGTATTCCACCTTGTTTATACCTGTAAGGTCATGCCCAAAGTATGTACACTGTGATTGGACACTCTGACCGTGGCTGACTCATGTTATGATTCATAGCCGTTTAAGGTACTTGGTAAATTTTGTGGTCATGGTCAGTGGCACATGCCAACATTGTAAAGGCATTGTACACAATAGCCGTGCCAAGCCACCGGTTTTTAACCTTGTTTATGCCTGCAAGGTCATGCATGTTAGATGTGCACTGTGATTGGGCACTCTGACCGTGACTGACTCGTGTTATGATCAATAGAAGTAAAAGTCCATGTTTATCCAAGTGGATACATTTGTGGTCACGGTCAGTGGCACATGCCAATCTTGTCAAGGCATTGCGCACAATAGCCACACTGAGCCACCAGTATTCTACCTTGTTCATACCTGAAAGGTCATGCCTAGTATATCTGCAATGTGATATGACACTCTGACCGTGGCTGACTCGTGTTCTGATTCATAGCCGTTTAAGGTACTTGGTAAACTTTGTGGTCATGGTCAGTGGCACATGCCAACTTTGTCAATGCATTGCACACAATAGCCACACCGAGCCACCAGTGTTCTAGCTTGTTTACACCTGCAAGATCATGCCTAGTACATCTGCACTACAATTGGACACTCTGACCGTGGCTGACCCGTGTTATGATCAATAGAAGTAAAAGTCACTTGGATACATTTGTGGTCATGGTCAGTGGTACATGCCAACTTTGCCAAGGCATTGCACACAAAAGCCACACCGTGCCACCATTATTCTACCTTGTTTATACCTGTAAGGTCATTCCCGGAGTATCTGCACCGTGATTGAACACTCTGACCGTGGCTGACTCGTGTTATGATTCATAGCCGTCTAAGGTACTTGGTAAAATTTGTGGTCATGGTCAGTGGCACATGCCAACGTTGTCAAAGGATTGTGCACAAAGTCGTTCCAAGCCACCAGTTTTCCACCTTGTTTATACCTGCAAGGCCGTGCGTATTACATGTGTACTGCGATTGGGCACTCTGACCGTGGCTGACTCGTGTTATGATCAATAGAAGTAAAAGTCACTTGGATACAGTTGTGGTCATGGTCAGTGGCACATGAAAACTTTTTTCAAGGCATTGCGCACAATAGCCTCAAGGAGTCACCAGTATTCTACCATGTTTGTATCTGCAAGGTCATGCCTAGTATATCTGCACTGTGACTGGACACTCTAACCGTGGCTGACTCGTGTAATGATTCATAGCCGTTAAAGGTACTTGGTAAACTGTTTGGTCATGGTCAGTGGCACATGCCAGCTTTGTCAAGGCATTGCGCACAATAGCCACACCGGGTCACCAGTATTCTACCTTGTTTATACCTGCAAGATCATGCCTAGTACATCTGCACTGTGATTGGACACTTTGACCGTGGCTGGCTCGTGTTATGATCAATAGAAGTAAAACTCACTTGGATACATTTGGTGTCATGGTTAGTGGCACATGCCAAGTTTGTCAAGGCATTGCGCACAATAGCCACACCAAGCCACCAGATTTTTACCTTGTTTGAACCTGCAAGATCATGCCTAGTACATCTGCACTGTGATTGGACACTCTGAACGTGGCTGACTCGTGTTATCATCAATAGACGTAAAAGTCCATTGGATACATATGTGGTCATGGCCAGTGGCACATGCCAACTTTGCCAAGGCATTGCCCAGAATAGCCACACCGAGTCACCAGTATTCTACCTTTTATATACCTGTAAGGTCATGCCCAGTATATCTGCATTGTGATTGGACACCCTGACCGTGGCTGAATTGTGTTATGATTCATAGCCGTTTAAGGCACTTGGTAAGCTTTGTGGGCATGGTCAGTGGCACATGCCAACTTTGTCAAGGCATTGCGTACAATAGCCGTGCCAAGCCGCCGGGTTTTTACCTTGTTCGCACCTGCAAGATCATGCCTAGTACATCTGCAGTGTGATTGGAAACTCTGACCATGGCTCACTCCTGTTATGATTCATAGCCGTTTAAGTCACTTGGTAAACATTGTGGTCATGGTCAGTGGCACATGCCAACTTTGTCAAGGTATTGCGCACAATAGCCACACCGAGCCACCAGTAATCTAGCTTGTTTGCACCTGCAAGATCATGCCTAGTACATCTGCACTGCGATTGGACACTCTGACCGTGGCTGACCTGTGTTATGATCAATAAAAGAGGAATTCACTTGGATACATTTGTGGTCATGGTCAGTGGTACATGCCAACTTTGTCAAGGCATTGTGCACAATAGCCACACCGAACCACCAGTATTCTACTTGGTTTATACCTGCAAGGTCATGCCCTGTATATATGCACTGTGATTGGACACTCTGACCGTGGCTATTGTGCGCAATGCCTTGACAAAGTTGGCATGGGCCACTGACCATGACCACAAAGTTTACCAAGTACCTTAAACGGCCATGAATCATAACACGAGTGAGCCACGGTCAGAGTGTCCAATCACAGTGCAGATGTACTAGGCATGATCTTGCACGTGCAAACAAGGTAGAGTACTGGTGGCTCGGTGTGACTATTGTGCGCAATGCCTTGACAAAGTTGGCATGCGCCCCTGACCGTGACCACAAATGTTTACCAAGTGAATTTAACTTCTACAAATCGTAACACGAGTCAGCTACGGATAGAGTGCCCAATCACAGTGCACATGTAATATGCATGACCTTGCAGGTATAAACAGGGTAAAACACCTGGTGTCTTGGCACAGCTATAGTACCCAATGCCTTGACAAAGTTGGCATGTGTTACTGACCATGACCACAACGTTTACCAAGTACCTTAAACGGCTATGAATCATAACACGAGTCAGCCACAGTCATAGTGTCCAATCACGGTGCAAATATACTCGGCATGACCTTGCACGTATAATCAAGGTAGAATACTGGTTGCTCGGTGTGGCTATTGTGCGAATGCCTTGACAAAGTTGGCATGTGCCATTGACCATGACCACAAATGTATCCAAGTGACTTTAACTTCCATGAATCATAACACGAGTCAGCCACATTCAGAGTGTCCAATCACAGTGCAGATGTACTAGGCATGCTCTTGCAGGTACAAACAATGTACAATACTGGTGGCTCTGGTGTCCAATCAAAGTGCACGTATGCTAGGATTATACCTGCAGGTATAAACAAGGTAAAACACTGGTGGCGCAGTGTGGCTATTGTGCGCAATGCCTTGACAAAGTTGGCCTGTGCCACTGACCATGACCGCAAAGGTTACCAAGTGACTTTAACTTCTACGCATCGTAACACGAGCCAGCCACGGTCAGAATGCCCAATCACAGTGCACATGTAGTATGCATGACCGTGCTGGTATGAACAATGCAAAAAACCGGTGGCCTGGCCGGGCTATTGTGCGCAATCCCTTGACAAAGTTGGCATGTGCAACTGACCATGACCACAAATTTATTCAAGTACCTTAAACGTCTATGAATCATGACATGAGTCAGCCACGGTCAGAGTGTCCAATCACAGTGCACGTGTGCTAGGCATAAACTTGCAGGTATAAAACGGTAAAACACTGGTGGCTCAGTGCGGCTATTGTGCGCAATGCCTTGGCATAGTTGGCATGTGCCACTGACCATGACCACAAACTTATCCACGTGACTTTAACTTCTACAAATTGTAACACGAGTCAGCCACAGTCAGAGGGCCCGATCACAGTGCACATGTACTACGTATGCCCTTGCTGGTATGAACAAGGTAAGAACCCGGTGGCTTGGTGTGGCTATGGTGCGCAAATGCCTTGACAAAGTTTACCTGTGCAACTGACCATGACCACAAAGTTCACCAAGTGACTTTAACTTCTATGAATCATCACATGAGTCAGCCACTGTCAAAGTGCCCAGTCACAGTGCACATGTTCTATGCATGACTTGGCAGGTATGAACAAGGTAAGAAAACCGATGGCTTGGTGTGGCTATTGTGCGCAATGCTTTGACAAAGTTGTCATGTGCCACTGACCATGACCACAAAGTTTACCAAGTGACTGTAACTTCTATGAGTCATAACACGAGTCAACCATGATCAGATTGTCCAATCACAGTGCACGTGTGCTATGCAAAGCCTTTCAGGCATAAGCAAGGTAAAACACTGGTGGCTCAGTGCGGCTATCATGCGCAATGCCTTGACAAAGTTGACATGTGCCACTGATCATGACCACAAATTTATCCAAGTAACTTTTACTTCTACAAATTGTAGCACGAGTCAGCCACCGTCAGAGTGCCCAATCACAGTGCACATGTACTATGCATGACCTTGCAGGTATAAGCAACGTAGAATATTGGCGGCTCGCTCTGGCTATTGTGTACAATGTCTTGACAAAGTTGGCATGTGCCACTGACCATGACCACAAAGTTAACCAGGTGAATTCAACTTCTACGCATCGTAACACGAGTCAGCCGCGGTCAGAGTGCCCAATCACAGTGCACATGTACTATGCATGACCTTGCAGGTATATACAAGGTAAAAAACCGGTGTCTTGGTGTTTCTGTTGTGCGCAATGCCTTGACAAAGTTGGCATGTGCAACTGACCATGACCACAAAGTTAACCAAGTACTTATAACTTCGACAAATTGGAGCACGCGTCAGCCACGGTCAGAGTGCTCAATCACAGTGTACATGTACTATGCATGGCCTTGCAGGTATAAACACGGTAGAATACTGGTGGCTTGGTGTGGCTATTGTGCGCAATGCCTTGACAAAGTTGGCATGTGTCACTAACCATGACCACAAAATTTACCAAGTGACTTTAAGTTCTACGAGTTGTAACACGAGTCAGCCACGGTCAGAGTGCCCAATTACAGTGCACATGTACTGTGCATGACCTCTCAGGTATAAATAAGGTAAAAACCCGGTGGCTCGGTGTGACTATTGTGCGTAATACCTTGACAAAGTTGGCGTGTCCCACTGACCATGACCATAAAGTTTACCTAGTGACTTCAACTTCTATGAATCATCACATGATTCTGCTACAGTCAGAGTACCCAATCACAGTGCAAGTGTACTACGCATGACCTCGCAGATATAAATGTGTGTATAAGTGTGTGTAAATGCGTAGAAGTGTGTGTAAGTGCGTGTAAGTACGTGTAAGTATGTGTAAGTTTGTGTATGTGAATGTAAGTTCGTGTAAGTGCGTGTGAGTGCGTATAAGTGTGTGTAAATGCGTAGAAGTGTGTGTAAGTGCGTGTAAGTACCTGTAAGTATGTGTAAGTTTGTGTATGTGAATGTAAGTTCGTGTAAGTGCGTGTGAGTGCGTGTAAGTGCGTGTAAGTGCGTGTAAGTGCGTGTAAGTGCGTGTAAGTGTGTGTAAATACGTGTAAGTGTCTATAAGTGCGTGAAAGTGCTTTTACATGTGTGAAAGTGCGTGTTAGTGTGTGCGAGTGTGTGTAAGAGCGGATAAGGACATACAAGTGCGTGTAAGTGCGGTTTAAGTTCGAGCAAGTGAGTGTAAGTACGTGTAAGAACGTGTAGGTCCATGTAAGTGTGTGTAAGTGCATGTAAGTGCTAAAAGTACATGTCAGTACGTGTAAGTGCGTGTAAGTACGTGCAAGTGCAGTTTAAGTTCGTGTAAGTACGTGTAAGTGCGTGTAAGTACGTGTAAGTTCGTGTAAGTGCGTGTAAGTGTGTATAAGTGCGTGTAAGTACGTATAAGTGTGTATACGTGCGTGCAAGTGCGTGTAAGTGCATGTAAGTGCGTGTAAGTGTGTATAAGTGCGTGTAAGTGTGTGTACGTGCATATAAGTGCGTGTAAGTGCGTGTGAGTGCGTATAAGTGTGTGTAAATGCGTAGAAGTGTGTGTAAGTGCGTGTAAGTGTATGTAAGTGCGTGTAAGTGTGTATAAGTGCGTGTAAGTACGTGTAAGTATGTGTAAGTTTGTGTATGTGAATGTAAGTGCGTGTAAGTGCGTCTAAGTGCGTGTAAGTGTGTGTACGTGCATATAAGTGCGTGTAAGTGCGTGTGAGTGCGTATAAGTGTGTGTAAATGCGTAGAAGTGTGTGTAAGTGCGTGTAAGTGTATGTAAGTGCGTGTAAGTACGTATAAGTGTGTGTAGGTGCGTGTAAGTGCGTGTAAGTGCGTATAAGTGTGTGTAAGTGTGTTTAAGTGTGTGTAAGTGCGTGTAAGTGCGTCTAAGTGCGTGTAAGTGTGTGTACGTGCATACAAGTGCGTGTAAGTGCGTGTAAGTGCGTATAAGTGCGTGTAAGTGCGTATATGTGTGTATAAGTATGTGCAAGTGCGTGTAAGTGCATGTAAGTATGGTATAAGTACGTGTAAGTGCGTGTTAGTGCGTATACGTGTATGTAAGTGTGTGTAAGTACGTATAAGTACGTATAAGTACGTATACGTACGTATAATTGTGTGTAAGTGTGTGTAAGTGTGTGTAAGTACGTCTTAGTGTGTATAAGTGTACGTAAAAGCGTATAAGTACGTGTAAGTGTGTGTTAGTGCGTACAAGTGCATGTAAGTACGTGTAAGTGTATGTAAGTGCGTGTAAGTGCATGTAAGTGCGTGTAAGTGTGTGTAAGTGTGTGTAAGTGTGTGTAAGTGAGTGTAAGTACGTGTAAGTGCATGTAAGTACGTGTAAGTTTGTATAGGTGCATGTAAGTGCTTGTAAGTGTATGTAAGTGCGTGTAAGTGTGTGTAATGGCGTGTAAGTGCATTTTAAGTTTGTGTAAGTGCGTGTAGGTGCGTGTAAGTGTGTGTAAGTGTGTATAAGTGCCTGTAAGTACGTGTAAGTGCAGTTTAAGTCCGCGTAAGTACGCGTAAGTACGTGCAAATACATGTAAGTATGTGTAAGTGCGTGTAAGTGTGTGTAAGTGCCTGTAAGTGCACTTTAAGTGGGTGCTATTTTGTGTAAGTTTGTATAAGTGAGTGTAAGCACATGTAAGTGTGTGTAAGTGCGTGTAAGTGCGTATAAGTGGGTATAAATGCGTACAAGTGCGTATAAGTGCGTGTTAGTGCGTGTAAGTATGTGTAAGTGCGTGTAAGTATGTGTAAGTGCGTGTAAGTATGTGTAAGTGCGTGTAGGTGCGTGTAGGTATGTGTAACTGTGTGTAAGTACGTGTAAGTGTGTGTATGTACGTGTAAGTGCGTGTACGTGTGTATAAGTGTGTGTAAGTGCATGTAAGTACGTGTAAGTGTGTATATGTGCGTCTAAGTACGTGTAAGTGCATGTAAGTGCGTGTAAGTGCATGTAAGTGGGTGTAAGTGCGTGTAAGTACGTGTAAGTGCGTGTAAGTGCGTAGAAATGCGCGTAAGTGCGTATACGTGCGTGTAAGTGTCTGTAAGTACGTGTAAGTGTGTGTAAAAGTGTGTAAGTGCGTGTAAGTGCATGTAAGTGCGTGTAAGTGCATGTAAGTACATGTAAGTACATGTAAGTGCGTATAAGTATGTGTAAGTGCGTGTAAGTGTGTGTAAGTGCGTGTAAGTGCGTGAAATTATGAGTAAGTACGTGTAAGTGCGTGTACGTACTTGTAAGTACGTGTAAGTTTGTGTAAGTGTGTGTAACTGTGTGTAAGTACATGTAAGTGGGTATAAGTGTGTGTAAGTGCGTGTAAGTGTGGTTTAAGTTCGTGTAAGTAAGTGTAAGTGCGTGTAAGTACGTGTAAGTACGTGTAAGTGCGTCTAAGTGCATGTAAGTGCGTGTAAGTAAAGTTTAAGTGGGCGTAATTTCGTGTAAGTTCGTCTAAGTGCGTGTAAGTGAGTGTAAGTACGACTAAGTACGCGTAAGTACGCGTAAGTGTGTGTAAGTGTGTGTGTGTACGTGTAAGTGCCTGCAAGAGCATGTTAGTGTCTGTATGTCTGTGTAAGTGCATGTAAGTGTGTGTAAGTGCGTGTAAGTGCGTGTAAGTGCGTGTAGGTACGTGTAGGTGTGTGTAAATGCGTGTGGGTATGTGTAAATGCGTGTAAGTATGGGTAAGTTTGTGTAAGTGAATGTAAGTTTGTGTAAGGGCGTGTAAGTACGTGTAAGTGTGTATAAGTGCGTGTAAGTGCATGTAAGTGCATGTAAGTTTGTGTAAGTGAATGTAAGTTTGTGTAAGGGCGTGTAAGTACGTGTAAGTGTGTATAAGTGCGTGTAAGTGCATGTAAGTGCATGTAAGTGCGTGTAAGTGCATGTAAGTGTGTGTAAATGCGTGTAAGTGCGTATAAGTGTGTGTGAGTGCGTGCAAGTGCGTGTTAGTGCATGTGAGTGCGTGTAAGAGCGTGTAAGTGCATGTAAGTGTGTGTAAGTGCGGTTTAAGTTTGTGTAAGTGAGTGTAAGTATGTGTAAGTATGTGTAAGTTCGTGTAAATGTGTGTAAGTACGTGTAGGTGCTAAAAGTGCGTGTAAGTGCGTATAAGTGCGTGTAAGTGCAGTTTAAGTTTGTGTAAGTGCGTGTAAGTGTGTGTAAGTGCGAGTAAGTACGTACAAGTACGTATAAGTACGTGGAAATGCAAGTAAGTGTGTGAAAGTATGTGTAAGTGCATGTAAGCACGTGTAAGTGCATGTAAGTGCGTATAAGTGCGTGTAAGTGGTTGTAAGTGGAGTAAGTGCAAGTAAGTGCGTGTAAGTACGTGGAAGTGCGCGTCAGTATATGTAAGTGCTTGTAAGTGCGTGTAAGTGCGTGTAAGAGTGTGGAAGTGCGTGAAAGTACGTGTAAGTTTGTGTAAGTGCGTGTAAGTGTGTTTTAAGTACGTGTAAGTGCATGTAAGTGTGTGTAAGTGCGTATAAGTGCGGTTTATGTTCGTGTAAGTGTGTGTAAGTGCGTGTAAGTACGTGTAAGTGCGTGTAAGTACGTGTAAGTGCATGTAAGTGCATGTAAGTGCAGTTTAAGTGGGTGTAATTTTGTGTAAGCTCGTGTAAGTGCGTGTAAGAGCCTATAATTGCGTGTAAGTGCGTGTAAGTGTGTACAAGTGTGTGTAAGTCCGTGTAAGTGCGTGTAAGTGCGTGTAAGTCTGTGTAAGTGTGTGTTAGTGCGTGTAAGTGCGAGTAGGTATGTGTAGGTGCGTAGAAGTGTATATAGGTACGTGTAAGTGCGTGTAAGTGCGTGTAAGTGCGTGTAAGTGCATGTACGTGCGTACAAGTATGGTTTAAGTGCTTGTAAGTTTGTGTAAGTGTGTGTAAGTGCGTATAAGTGCGTGTAAGTAAGTATTATTGCGTGTAAGTGCGTGTACGTGCATGTAAGTATGGTTTAAGTGCTTGTAAGTTTGTATAAATGCGTGTAAGTGTGTGTAAGTGCGTATAAGTGCGTGTAAGTAAGTATTATTGCGTGTAAGTGCGTGTACGTGCATGTAAGTATGGTTTAAGTGCTTGTAAGTTTGTATAAATGCGTGTAAGTGTGTGTACATACGTGTAAGTAAGTATTATTGCGTGTAAGTGCGTGTAAGTACGTGTAAGTGCATGTAAGTGCGTGTTAGTGCGTGTAAAAGTATGTAATTGCGTGTAAGTGCATGTAAGTACGTGTAAGTGCGTGTAAGTGCGTGTAAGTACGTGTAAGTGCATGTAAGTGCGTGTTAGTGCGTGTAAAAGTATGTAATTGCGTGTAAGTGCATGTAAGTACGTGTAAGTGCGTGTAAGTGCATACAAGTACTTGTAAGTGCGTATAAGTGATTGTAAGTATGTGTAAGTGCGTGTAAGTGCGTATAAGTGCGTGTAAGTGTGTGTAAGTACGTGCAAGTGCGTGTAAGTGCATGTAAGTGCGTGTAAGTGCATGTAAGTACATGTAAGTGCGTGAAAATATGTGCCAGGGCGTGTGAGTACGTGTGAGTGCTCGTAAGTATGTGTAAGTGCGTGTAAGTGCGTGTAAGTACGTATAAGTGTGTGTCAATGCGTGCAAGTATGTGTAAGTGCGTGTAAGTGCGTATACATTTGTGTAAGTGCGTGTAAATACATGTAAGTGCGTGTAAGTGCGTGTAAGTGCGTGTAAGTGTGTGTAAGTATGTGTAGGTACGTGTACTGTTGTATAAGAGCGTGTAAGAGTGTGTTAGTGTGTGTAAGTGCGTGTAAGTGTGTATAAGTATGTGTAAGTGCGTGTAAGTGTGTATAATTGCGTGTAAGTTTGTGTAAGTACGTATAAGTGTGTGAACGTACGTGTAAGTGCATGTAAGTGCGTGTAAGTGCAAGAAAGTGTGTGAAAGTACGTGTAAGTCCGTGTAAGTTCGTGTAAGTATGTGTAAGTTCGTGTAGGTGTGTGTAAGTTCCTGTGAGTACGTGTAAGTGTGTGTAAGTGCGTGTAAGTGCGTGTAAGTGTGTCTAAGTGCGTGTAAGTGCGTGTAAATGCGTGTAAGAATGTGTATGTGCGTCTAAGTACGTGTAAGTGCATGTAAGTGCTTGTAAGTTCATGTAAGTGGGTATAAGTGCGTGTAAGTACGTGTAAGTGCGTGTAAGTACGTGTAAGTGCGTGTAAGTGCGTATACGTGCGTGTAAGTGTCTGTTAGTACGTGTAAGTGTGTGTTAAAGTGTGTAAGTATGTGTAAGTGCATGTAAGTGCGTGTAAGTGCATGTAAGTGCATGTAAGTACATGTAAGTGCGTGTAAGTATGTGTAAGTGCGTGTAAGTGTGTGTAAGCGCGTGTAAGTGCGTGTAAGTATGAGTAAGTACGTGTAAGTGCGTGTACGTGCTTGTAAGTACGTGTAAGTTTGTGTAAGTGTGGGTAATTGTGTATAAGTACATGTAAGTGGGTAAGAGTGTGTATAAGTGCGTGTAAGTGTGGTTTAAGTTTGTGTAAGTAAGTGTAAGTACGTGTAAGTACATGTAAGTACGTGTAAGTGCGTCTAAGTGCGTGTAAGTGCGTGTAAGTAAAGTTTAAGTGGGCGTAATTTCGTGTAAGTTCGTCTAAGTGCGTGTAAGTCAGTGTAAGTACGACTAAGTGCGCGTAAGTGTGCGTAAGTGCGTGTAAGTGTGTGTGAGTACGTGTAAGTGCCTGCAAGAGCATGTTAGTGTGTGTATGTCTGTGTAAGTACATGTAAGGGTGTGTAAGTGCGTGTAAGTGTATGTAAGTGCGTGTAGGTACGTGTATGTGTGTGTAAGTGCGTGTCGGTACGTGTAAATGCGTGTAAGTATGGGTAAGTTTGTGTAAGTGAATGCAAGTTCGTGTAAGGGCATGTAAGTACGTGTAAGTGTGTATAAGTGCGTGTAAGTGCATGTAAGTGCATGTAAGTGCGTGTAAGTGCATGTAAGTGCGCGTAAGTGCGTGTAAGTGCGTATAAGTGTGTGTGAGTGCGTGTAAGTGCGTGTTAGTGCATGTGAGTGCGTGTAAGAGCGTGTAAGTGCATGTAAGTGTGTGTAAGTGCGGGTTAAGTTTGTGTAAGTGAGTGTAAGTACATGTAAGTACGTGTAAGTACGTGTAAGTACGTGTAAGTTCGTGTAAATGTGTGTAAGTATGTGTAGGTGCTAAAAGTGCGTGTAAGTGCGTGTAAGTGCGTATAAGTGCGTGTAAGTGCAGTTTAAGTTTGTGTAAGTGCGTGTAAGTGCGTGTAAGTGTGTGTAAGTACGAGTAAGTACATACAAGTACGTATAAGTACGTGGAAATGCAAGTAAGTGTGTGAAAGTATGTGTAAGTGCATGTAAGCACGTGTAAGTGTGTGTAAGTGTGTGTAAGTGCGTGTAAGTGGTTGTAAGTGGAGTAAGTGCAAGTAAGTGCGTGTAAGTACGTGGAAGTGCGTGTCAGTGTGTGTAAGTGCTTGTAAGTGCGTGTAAGTGCGTGTCAGAGTGTGGAAGTGCGTGTAAGTACGTGTAAGTTTGTGTAAGTGCGTGTAAGTGTGTTTTAAGTACGTGTAAGTGTATGTAAGTGTGTGTAAGTGTGTATAAGTGCCGTTTATGTTCGTGTAAGTGTGTGTAAGTGCGTGTAAGTACGTGTAAGTGCGTGTAAGTACGTGTAAGTGC